>JAAMPI010000824.1:0-24988 GCA_013054445.1 Cudoniella acicularis | reverse complement strand
GTGATGTGACAGATCTGGTACGAGTCACGTGTTCCGAGCTAGTCTGTTCTGGGACTAGTCCAGGAGCTGCGCTCCCTTAAGACGACAGTCCTTCCTGTATCTAGCTTCTTCTCTTCTTCGTCGATAATTCTAAGAAACAGAGAGTACTACTTGATTTGCACTGCTTGCGTACGCTGTGACAAAAGGCATCGTCAGGAAGGATAACGTGTCTAGAGTCGTGGATAAGGTCCGGATAAGCTTAAGCGCACGGGACTACGCTAGACCTTATAGGGAGTAGTGTCACGACCTAGGGTCAGGTGACCCGGTCACCTGATAGAGTCTTAGATCTAGGGAGTCGCTTACCCTTCTTGACTCCTAGACTCCCGGACTCTATATGATCAGACTACCTATATAGCCATATAGTTTCCTATGTTAAAGCTTCGTGCTCAACTCATATTCTAATATCATCAATTGATCAGGATAACGCTCTACTAGAACCTGCTTGACGCTTCCAAGGCTAAGCAAACCTCGTTCACGTGACATCGAGATCTTACGTGATAACAGAACGTTACACCTCGACGCGTAAGATGCAAGTGAACTATAACGAGGCATCATTGAAGCGCGTCCGGAAACGCATGGCCATAGACACAGATCGCCATGATTTCATGCATTATTTCTTGAAGCAAGCGAACAAGGAGCAGCTCCCGACAGAGACGATTGAGGCGCAAGCGACCGTCGTCATCCTGGCTGGCAGCGAGACTTCGTCGGTGGCGGAGACTGCGGCCGTGTACCATATCCTTACGCATCCGGATGTCCACAAGAAGCTACAAGAAGAGATCCGGAGCGCCTTTGCCACCATTGAGGACATCAAGTTGCAAGATGTGCTGTACAAGCTGCCGTACCTGGATGCTGTGGTGCAAGAGACGCTTCGCATTCATACCCCACTTGCCAACGGCTTCACTCGCTGGGTACCTGACAGGAATGGGGCGATGATTTGCGGGGAACACGTTCCACAGGGGGTGAGCACAAACCTTTGACATCATTGCATGATTTCAGATGTCTTAAAGGAGCCTTTCATTACGGGTCAGATTCACTAACAGATGGTTACTCCTAGACGGTGGTCACAATTAATCACTATTGCTCGAATACTTCAGCTTCCAACTTCCGCGATCCTATGAGCTTCATCCCAGATCGATGGATGGGCGACGCCACGTACGCAGACGACAAGAGGGATGTTGTACAGCCATTCTCAGTGGGACCACGGAATTGTCCTGGTAGGCAGTAAGTCATAAATCCCCGTTTCCTCAGCCGCAGAAACGCAATGGTTGACATGCCCCGGTGTAGATTTGCACTTTACAACATCAAACTAACGCTCGCCCACCTACTATGGCGCTTTGACCTGAAATTAGGTGAGGGTACGGAGAACTGGGCAGTGGGTCAACGGATCTACAACGGCTGGATCCAGCCTGCGCTGCCTGTTCTGATGGAGAAGCGAGCGTAATGTAATCAATACTTTCTATCTACCCATACAGTTGCAGCGATATTACACGGAAAGGAGAATCCTTGTTACATCATAGACAGTGCACCCTGAAAGCCCTGTAGTACTGTACCGCCCCCAGCCTCGCTGTAACTGTTTGGGTGGATAGAAAGTAGTCGAACAGGCTCTCCTTGGACAGACCCCCTTACATTCCCTTAGAGGAGGGGTAGCATTCAATGACTGTTAACCTGGTCTGCTCAAAAGCGCCCACCTACGTGTTGTGTCATGGTGAAAATCATGCCCAGAATTACTGAACGTCGGACCCCATGGTCGTAAGCACAACTTATTCGCCCCATACCTACAGAATCTCAGATCAGCGAAGGACAACCAAGCCTGCAGCAAGATGCGATTCCGAGGCAGTCAGCTGCAGATCCCCATGGAAATAAAAAACGATAGCCTTGTGAGTCCAACAAAGGAGCAAGCACATCCTGCAGTCTTTATCGATTTCCTGCAATCCTTCGAGCTGCCTTGGCAAGTTGGCAGCGATTGCGGCACTGCTTTTGAGTTGTGCGATTTGATCTGCAAGGGTTTCAACCAAGATATTTCTGCCTAGCTGCTGTGTAACCTAGAGAGCCTCTATAACGCCTTTATCATATTAGCAAATTGTTGCGATTCGGGTCGCAGACCCGTTTCAGGGTACGCTTTGGCCTGGTACCACGCCTATAATTATAGGCTCTGGAAGCCCTTCCTATATGATCGGAGTCACCTTCTCCTTAATAGAATACACTCGTTTTTGACTCGAACACCTTGAGATTTCAACAGGTTATGAGCCCGGCTAGCGTACAGCACCCGCAAGGTTTACGAACTGATCTACGGATTGAGCTGCGGACAGCACGTCTAGAGGCTACGAATTGATCTACGGATTGAGCTGCGGGCGATATACCAACGTCCAGAGGCTACGAACTGATCTACGGATTGAGCTGCGGGCGATACACCAACGTCTAGAGGCTAAGAATTGTGCTGCGGACGGTACGGCCACGTCTAGAGGCTAAGGATTGATTGAGTTGCGGACGGTATGCTTACGTCTAGAGACTACGGAAGATATGAGTAAAGTTACGGATCGGTGGATTTGCCCGCCTTTAAAGGGACCCGAGAACTACGGATCTTAGAAGACGAAAATAGAGATGGTTCTGATACGAGAGAAGCTATGGTCGATAGTATATAAGAGAAGAGCAAGGCCTGACTCTGACAAACCGAAGCTACTTGAGGCTTACGAAGAAGACGCCGAGCGCGTGATAGTAACGATCTTTCTATATCTTAACGATAATACCGAGCGATACGTACGAGACCTTCGAGACCCTATTTTGATTTAGAAGAAGCTAAAGGAAGTGTGCTAGAGTACTAGGTATATAGCGAGGTATAACTTATAGAAGAGTCTCTTTATTATAGTAGTTAAGAAGAGTATATCCGAGTACTTAGACAAGATTAGGGGGATCGAGCTCGTCTTGTGTAAGGCAGGTATAGCTGTTCTAGAAGAACTGGTTGTGTTAGTCACCTTATTAGGATTAGGCAATAGGTTTAGGACTTTAGTCACGGTGGTCATATATAGCGATCCGCTGACTTTAGATAAGCTAAGTGCTCTTTTACTTAACGAAGAGGCAAAGGGAGACTTAAAGGGATCGAGCGAGGGGGCCTACTAGACTAGGGATGTTACGGTTTGCTAGCATTACTAGAAGTCTGGGTATAAACAAGATATGTGCTAGGTACTATACCCTGAGTTAAAGCTAAAGGAGACAGTTAGGACGGGGCCTTTACCTACGCCTGGCGCGAAAGGGAAACTATCACCACTACCTAGTAAGAGGGCACGAGTAGCAGATGAGTTTACTAGAGAGTCTTGCTAGTAGGGGGATAGGGGGCACTTAGCCTTTAGCGTAAGGGGGCTGTTGCGATTCGGGTCGCAGACCCGTTTTAGGGTACGCTTTGGCCTAGTGCCACGCCTATAATTATAGGCTCTAGAAGCCCTTCCTATATAATCGGAGTCACCTTCTCCTTAATAGAATATACTCATTTTTGACTCGAATACCTTAAGATTTTAACATAAATTGTCACGACCCTAGATCATATGACTAGGCCACATGATCAGTTCATCAGTTCACTCGTTCTCGATAAGAATCGCGAACTAGGTAATTAGTGAACTACGACTACCACAACCTATATAGCCATATAGTTTTCCTTTGTAGAGCTGCGTGCTCAACTTACTTCTTAGTATACTACCTGATTTACCCTGACACTTCAATTGACGATTAAACCTAACGACCTCGCGTGATATAGCATACTACGTGACACCAGTGCGTTACACAAATCACGAAAGCAAGGGCCTAGTAGTACTGACAGTTGTACGACATAGCGCCTATGCATAGTGCGTGCCATGGCGCTTAGGGGTCCTCAATGGATAATATTGAAAACACTATATATGCATGGTGCAGTAGCGCTGTGGTAGTTCTTAGTCCCGAGGAAGAATATATAGTAATATACGGTATATGACCAATGCGAACTGCCATGCACACTGGGACCCTTGACCAGGAACGCATAGGTGGGATGCAAGAGTAGAAGTAGGAGAAGATGGACTCGACTGATGAGAGACCAACTCTCTCTCGTGTCGCCTTAAACTGAGTAAACAATTTTTTAATTACTGCTGTTCCGCCGCTTGTATAATGGGCAACATATTCAGCCAGTTCTTCTTCATTCCGGCCGCGCCTCTCACGGAGAAGAACTGTCCCGATCAAAAAGGACGAGTAAGTGGCATCACTCTCCCTTAACCATTCTATTTGTCTGACGCGTGCGCTTGTCTGCTGTAGGTCTTCCTCGTGACGGGTGGCTATGCCGGCGTGGGTTTCGAACTATGCAAAATTCTCTATGCCCACAATGCAACTGTTTGGATCGCGGGCCGCTCCGCATCCAAAGCCCAGAAGGCCATATCGAGTATCAAAGAAGCATCGTCCAACAGCAACGGCCACCTCGACTTTCTGTATCTTGACCTATCCGACCTCTCCACCGTCAAACCCGCGGTTCACTCCTTCACTGCCCAACAGCAACGCCTCGATGTCCTCGTAAACAATGCCGGTGTACGTCTCGCCTCTGATTCTCGTGCTCCCCACACGTTTCCCACACACGCACAGTTCGCCTATCTAATCCACCCGTGAGCTCGCAGGTCATGTATCCTCCCAAGGGCAGCACCGACGCACAAGGAAACGAGCTGCAGGTTGGCACCAACTATCTGGGCCCCTACCTGCTCTACCAACTCCTCCTACCTCTCCTCATGAAGACCGCTTCCTCCTCTCCGACAGCCAGCGTGCGTGTCGCGTGGGCTGCTTCCATCGCTGTGCATGTCGACTCGCCGCAACCACAGGGGATCATCGTTGACGATAATGGTCGTCCCACGGATCAAGGCGTGAGCTCCAACTACAGTCAGACGAAAGTCGGCAACGTCTTCCTGGCGCGAGAGTGTGCCAAGACGACACCAGAGACGGGCGTCGTGCATGCCGCTTTCAATCCGGGCAATCTGCGTACGGAATTGCGGCGGCACTGGACTGGTGTGGGCCATTGGATCACGGTGAGCGGTGTGGTTTTCCTCTACTCGGCCAAGCCTGAGGCCCGCCGCCCCCCCTTTATCGCACACCCGCTTCCCACAAGGCTGCCCTTTTAGGGGTGGGTGGGTTGGTGTACAACAAAAGTGGCGCCAGGCCTCAGGCTAACGTGTAACTGTTATTGCGATGCGTGCTGATAATTGTTGTGGTTACAGGACAAATGCTTACTGTATTCGCCTATTCATGGAGCGTACACAGAGCTCTGGACAGCACTTGCCCCTAAGTTGACACCTAATAAGAGTGGGGCTTATGTCTATCCCTGGGGAAGGCTTGGCAGCCTTCCCGCAGCAGTAGAGGTTGATGAAATAGGGGTTGCGGCTAAATTCGTGGAATGGTGTGGTAAGCAGACGGAGGCTTTCGCGTAGATTCGATGGATCGAGTCTCGACAAGTCGATGATCTCCTGAAGTTCTCTTGGGACGTCCAAGTTCAGCTTTCGCCCATGTCTGTGTAGACTGGCGGATAATGACATTAAACGCAGAATATTACATAGTTATCATTTGGAATTATAGTGGCTATTTGTTAACCCGTGTACACTATTTTCTAATCCCCTGTGTCATGAGCAAGTGAGATCAAACTTTTAATAATATTAGACGTAGGCTTTTGTTAGAGAATCCGGTTTCATAACTTCCATTTGGCTAATATGCAGTTAACAGCCGCCGACGAGTCCAATCAGGCGCCACGCCTCTTCTTCAAAACAATCTTCTGCTCGAAATCCGGGTGCACCTCAGTGTCATACTTCACGTTCGGCGGCCGTTCCGTCTGGTCGGGAGGAAACGAAATGTCATAGTCGAGCAGTAGGTTCGCCACGATCAGCTTGATCATGGCGGCTGCATACCATCGCCCCGGGCAGGTGAACCTGCCATTGCCCCATGAGAGATTGCCTGGCTCGATGCCCGTGTAGTCCTGTTGTGTATTCGTAGAGCCTATGTCATCCTCGTCTGGGCGATAGAAGCGGAGACCGTCAAAGTGCTGCGGATTGTCGTAGAATGTTGAGTCGCGTGACATGGGCCCTCCAGGGATGACGATCGAGGCTCCACGTGGGAGGACAGTCTTGCCGTCGGACAGCTTGATAGGAGACACGACCTTGCGATCGAAACCGACTAGATAATTAATCAGTTAACGAACTAACGGTACCTCAAGTGGAGCACCACGTTGCTTACGAAATGTGGATTGATTCACACGCTGGGATTCCTTCAGGAAACTGTCCAGCCGACGAAGTTTCTTGATGGTCGAGAGTTGCCATTCTCCATTGTCTTGGGCGAGCGCCCTTTGCACTTCGGACCGCAAGGCTCGACGTATTCTGGCATGGCGCAGAGATCGAATATCGCGTGTGTTATCGCCATGGACGATGTGTGAAGCTGAGGATGTCACGCTGTCAGCCACGGATCTTACTTGCCCTTGCCGACATAGTCTTACCGCAGCCGCCGTTAAGAGCAGAAGTCTAGCTGTTATGCTGCCTGAATTTGTATCCTTCCCACTTTCAATAAGCAACTTCATCACACTGGGCTCTTCTTTGACCGTAATCTTTTCCGATGGGGGAAAGAGAAGGTCGCGCACCGCAGCGCGATTGCTGAATATACGGTTCCGTTGTGGGATCAGTGGTGCAATGAAGCGTCGAAGAAAATTTGGAAATGGCAGCAGGAGGAACTTGGTGATTTCGACATCGATGGGCAAGGCTGTCACGGCACTCGTCCAAATCGAATTGTAGCAGTATGCCTTGCCGACAAAAACCAAGGATGAAATGCGGTGAATGAAGGAGAAGAAGAGCTCGTAGGCGATGCAGACTACTGGACCTGATGTGCGATTCATGAAGTCAGTCAATTAATGTCATATTGGTGCTCAATATCATGCAACTCACTCTCAACCGTACTCTGGCCAAGCTGTTCCGCCATGACCGCATTAAGTTCTTGATCCATTCGCGGAACAAACGTCGCTGTTAAATCAGCTTTTAAAACAGTATTCCCATCGTTTTTTGGCGATCTTACGTAGGTTTCTCATGAAAGGGCCCCTGCAGATATCGGAGGTCAAATGGTCTTGCAAAAGGAGATCCACGCCGTTGTATTGACCCATTACGCTATCCACTAAGGCCGCAGTCGAGCTCAACTTGGACTCGGGAAGCATGTTGAGCTCATTGAGGAACTTGGGAGCGAGCACGACAGTATCGCCCATCAACGTTTGGATGACATAATTCGTGTTTTTGGACTTTTTTAGAACTTGATCAGTAGAGCACTTCGCAGGCGTGGGCTATCACATTGCGGTACCTGTTCATATTTCCGAATTACGTCTTCGTGTCCACGTTTATACCATTTCCATCGAGCCCACCAAGTGCGCAGGAAGAAAGGTCCTGGGTTTATACCAACCCTCGGCAAACCAGTCTTTGACTGGTAAAAGCTGTTGACGATTGTTGTGATTGCCCATGTCGCTCCTACGAGGACAATGATCTCAAGCCACATGCTAGGAGCACCCATAAACTTTACAGTACGAGCCTTCTTGATAGATCGTGATCAAGCTCGTCTGCAAATTCAACTGAGGGTGGGCGACATGGATCGCATGCGGGTAAAGCTATCACGTCAAATGCGTGTACGCAGGGGAATAGTACCGTATCATTTAATAGACAGATAATGTCGAATGAGACTCCTGGCTGGCGGAAGGTGATTGTGGCAGTTGTGCATGTTCTTGAACAGGTTTCAAGAGCTGCAGTTACCCTGCAACACCAATATTAGCGGCGGTAGGCGGTAAGGTTAAGGTCACAGTAAAGCGGCCAAACCCGTTCCCCTTTGGGACACACAGCGCTAACGCCTCGCCTTCTATCACGTACTTAGGTAGCGATCAACAGTCTCCAACTTGCACTTACAGAATGCCAGCGTTAGCACCTAGCCAATTGTAGGGCAGGCTGTACGATTACCCGTTCGCATCCTTGTCATTTCCAGCAACATGCAATGGGGCTGGGAAAGGGTTTTTTAATTACTGCTTCCTAATATGTTTATAACTAACATTATGTTTATATTAATAAATATTGGTAAATATTACGAAGAGTGATATAATAAATAAATGTGACTCTACCTATTGGTCTGAGGCCGCCCACCACCACCACGCACGCCCCCCTGCGAGTAGTCCCAGAACTAATGTCACAACACAGCTGGCTGAGATACTATGCAAAGGTTACACAACATAAGGATGCTATCAGCGTATCCAGTCATTGCTTACTTCCAACAAGCCCCTGTATATAGTTCTAGTCCCCTTCTTCACCTTTCTCTTTAGTTTAGAATCTTCTTAGATCATACAATAGATATATCCCTACCCATCAGGCTGTCGTCGCATTCATTGACATCTTTACTGCTCATATCCAATAAGGCTTTTCATGCAGCGGCGCCATTTTAAATAGTCTTGTCGCTACATAGATCTCTACTGCACAATTCAACTTGTCCAGGAGGGTCACTTTCTTTGCTGTTCTCACAGTATATCCATTTACTCCCTTTTCAGAAAAGTCTTTGCGTCCCCCTTCAAGAGCGTCAACATGGCTCAAAGCCAACAGCCGACGATATGGGGCTTAGGCATTGCCTTCTCCATTATCGTTATTGTAGCCGTCGTGCTTCGATTTCAGGCTCGCCGAATCAAAGGCCAGAAGTTTGAATCTGATGACTGGACCATTCTCGTAGCCCTGGTACGATATCCTACCATCTGAGGCCATTGATGTTATGCTTTCTAACACATGGGGATTTCTAGATACTTGGGATTGGTGTCACGATAGACATTCTTATTAGTAAGCTACGGTATGAACCTCTCGGTCCACCAGCACTCTGACAAGCTGCAACTCATCAGTGACCCAACTCGGCGGTCTTGGGACCCATGCACAATACGACGATGACGGGAACCCTCTCAATCCTGAAGCCATCGTCATCTTTGGCAAGGTAAGTACCCCTATGTATGCGACGCGATGGTTCCATGATAATTGATTGTACATACGCAGACAACATACGCGCTCGAGCTACTAACATGGCCGGCGGTCGGAATGACCAAGATCAGCGTGCTTCTGATGTATAAGCGGATTTTCGTAACTCCAAGATTCAAGACAATAGCCTGGATTTTGGTTGGACTTGTAATCGCCTGGACGATAGCGTTTACATTTGCGCTCATGTGTATGTCTTTCCCTTCGTGATGATGTGTTTCTGATACTCAGCTGATACTCTAGTCTCGTGTACGCCGATTGCCTCGCAATGGGACTTCAACCTCCAGTTCACCTGCGTCAACCAGGAGACACTCTTCACCACTGCCTTAGCCACAGATGTCGCCACAGATTGTAAGTATACCAAAGGCGCCTTGGTACGTCTCTGTCGAACAAAAACTCACTTGTGCGCTAGTTCTAGTCCTCTTCCTACCAATCTACAAAATTAAGCAGCTGCAAATGCCCTTTTCGCGAAAGATCATGATCCCATGCATCTTCCTCCTCGGTGGTTTAGTCAGTATCGTCGGCATCATTCGAATCCACTTTTTGACTCAAGTCTACAACGTCCTCAATGATTCCCCCGAAGCGGACACTACTTGTACGTTGTTTTAAATCAAACATTCAATGGTGGCCAGAACATGAAACGCTGACATAAGTCTTAGGGATCTACGCGCCAGTCTTCTACTGGACCATTATTGAGACCAATGTCGGTGTGTTGAGCGCGTGTCTCCCCACCCTCCATCCTATCCAGGAGAGCGCCACACGCAATCACTTCTTCTCGAAAATTCGAAGCTCGCTCACGCACCTTCTCTCGTCGTCGAGCGGCAAATCGAGCGACATTCGTCTTGGCTCTATGTAAGAAGGCTTGAACATTGACAACAAAGAGACTCCTACTGCAGGGCATTGGGCCTTGTAATATGGCATCATGTGATATGCGGGTACTCGCAGATGGGCCATAAATATACAGTTGCTACTGAAAAGGTATAGTAATTGTGAAGCTTTTGTAAAAAGGCCTTGCATTAGACTTTGTTTTGGGGGGAGGGGGAGTCTCTATCTCGATATCTTGAATTATTAACTATAACTATACGACATCTTTTGATTGTTATCGACAACGCGACATTCTTTTCGTTTACTGAGGCGGGAAGGTCGCGAACCCTTTACCCCTTTTCTTCTTTCCGTCCCCATTATTGCACCACGCACTATATAGGTGAAAATATGCCAAATTCTGGTACATACGACCATAGACTGAGGAGAATTGGGCATCCCGTCCGCTCTGCCATACACAAGCCTCAGATCGGCAGATTAGTAGTTGGGTGGGTGACCACCAGCGAATACCTGCTGTTGTATGTCTTTTTGGATTTCTTTCTGCTGTATTTTACTAAGTTGTAGGAATCTACTCTTATTTCATTTTCTTTTTTCTCCTCGAGTTAGGGTCGTTAGTTTGTTGTATCTCTAGGTTCGGCTGATAATATATTGAAGGAACAGAATTGGATTAACTTAATCTACCGGCACGTTTCATCATGTCTCCGGAGGATCGATCGCTAACATAATACAAGGAATAGGAAGCTAATCGTTTATACTCGTTATCCTGAACTCTATTTTCGCGGGTTTATAGTTTGTGCGGGGAAAGGATAAGTAGTTTAGAGTAGCTAAGCTAAATTTAGAATTTGCGCATTATTACTGGAATAATTGTTATACCACGGGAATGTCCGCGCTTTTGCTCATGTGGCCCGCGCCGCCTTTGCTCAGGCCGGCTCAGGTCCGCTCACCCTATTGATGCATCTCATTAGAAATCATCAACTTTTAACGAGGGACCAACGCCTTGAGATATGTGATATTGAAGTCTTGGCAGACGTCGTACACCCTTGTCCCCGCCTGTGCAAAGTCCCACCCCAACGCTCCTCCTATGATAATAACATACGATGAATCACTTGGTATGTATAGCGCAGCTCCCCTTAGGAATCAGAATTAAAGACAAGCAATACAAGATGAAGCTACTAGTAAGGCTACGCGACACCAAGAGGAAACCTTGGCACGATTACGAAACGACCTGAAAAACAACCGGCTCGCGATCATAATTGGCACTAGAGTCACGCTCAATGTGATCGCAGATATATCTGGGAAGCCTCTGTCTCGAATCACATGGATAGACTTGATACGAAATGGACCGGACTACTTGGTTCATGAAGGCTACGGGGACACATCAAATCGACGGACAAGAAAGGCATATGAGGCGTTTGAGTATCCAGAAATCGACGGACTACTAGACACTGCAAATGTCGTGAGCAGTCAAATGAAGCAACAAGGTCAATTCCCCACATGGTTAGAGTCTGTTTTTTGAAGTCTAAGTCAGGAAATCAGACATCCTGCTCTTCTCGACGTGCTTTACACGAAAGGGGGGCTACCCTGCTCACGACAAATTACGATGATGTTCTTGAGAAATACTGTGGAGTACAGCATGTTGGTCGATCAAACCAGGACGATGTTTCAAACTTTTAGCGTGGAGATCTCAATGGAGTCTTCTATATACTTGGGAGCCATCATGACGCACACGAGGTCGTCCTGGACACGACAGATTACTACGACGTGAAGAATTCAGACGGGGTACAGGATATGCTTAAAACTTTCTTACAATATAAAACTATACTATTTGTTGGTTGTGGCTCAGGGCTAGAAGATCCAAATTTCGACACTCTCTTGAGATGGGCCAGCGAACGACACAAGAACAACCCACATTAGCATTGTTTGCTTATTCGGGATAATAATACGGTGAATTACCAGCCATTATTACGGGTGAAGTACGGACCAAGATACGAGGATCTTGTTGGGTATCTTAAGAGACTACTAGATGACCAAACAGAGACACATAGCCTAGCGGTCGCTGTAGGCTCGGATTCAATCAGAAGTAAGGAAAATGATATGTTTTATATCTCCTTATTATTACTAGACAATATTTTGTGATGTGACTTCTGTAAATTGCAGCTAACTTTAATGAAGCTATGGTTGATATAGCAGCTCGAAACGGCAGATTGGATGGGCTGATTGCTGCAGCTGCGGTTAATCATGTGAAATCTGCCATTGACCATTCGCCTGTCGATATCGTAAACGTGATGAACATCAATTACAATGGTGTTCTCACCGCTACCACTGCGGCAGCGAAGCAGATGCTACAATGGAAATGCAGGGAAATGCAGGGGATCTATTCTCTTGATCGCAAGCATGAGCGGGCTGATTGCAAACAAGGGACTGGTTTCACCAGTATACAACTCCTCTAAAGCAGCTGTGATTCAGCTAGCAAGAAGTTTGGCGATGGAGTGGGGAAGGATAGATGGAGAGGGCAGAGGCGGCATTCGAGTAAATAGCCTATGCCCTGGCCATATTATAACACCTATGGTTGAGGATATCTTCCGAGAGTCTCCCGAGACCAAGGAGATATGGGAATCTGAAAATATGGTCGGAAGGCTAGCGAAGCCAGAAGAGTTCAGAGGCGCAGCACTTTTCTTGATCAGTAACGCAAGTGTTGCAATGTCTGGTTGGAGTTGACGACTTGATTGATTCTAACTGTAGGGAGCAAGCTATTTATGCCTGAATCGCTAACGCTAGCGCGGCATCATGTGAGTCCCAAGGGCTCTGAAGCGCCATTTCCAACAGAGGCTTTGTTGGCGCAGAGGTCACGCTGCTGATGGACACAATTGCCCCATACGTTGCCAACTTCGAAATCGAACAATCTAGAGCTCTTGGGGCATTTATGCAGAAGTCGATTCCAGCAAATACGTACCGAGCAATTGGCCCTCCTGCAATCAAAGGTCTGTTCGATTTTCTTCCGACCATGCCATGGAATCATTTCCCCCATATCTTATACTGACTTTTCAAGACCCTAGGGATATCATTTGGCGGTTAGAAAATATCATACACGACAGAGGGACAGGGAAGACATATACGAACACAGAGCTAATTCAAGCTCTCCGAAATCCACAATCCACCTTGGTACAAAGCCTTGGTACTCAAGCACAAGTACTTGGTGCATATCTGTTAGAGAACTTGTCACTGGAGATACCTTGTAAATTCAAACGCGGTCTGGTATCGGAGGAATGGAACGTTGCTTCGGGAGCTCATCCGATACTTGTCTGGTGGAACTCGGATGTTTATTCATGGTCTAGCCTTGCTATTATCGACTCCGACAGACCAAATATTACCACGGGACTCTGCTATGACGAATGTTCAATAACGGTCTCAGTCAAATTCACGGAGTCAGGCGACTGGATAGGCCTTGATTCGCGAGGCAAGCCTGGGATGATTCGTCTGCAAGGTAGCGGCGAGGAATTCTGTGGAAGGCGAGAGATGGTTGTTGTACAAGGACCATGTTCTATTTTCGAGCTAAGTATGCCTACGCCGACGAGTTGCGTGATGCATTTTGGGGTGCGATCTGGTGGAGACTACACCGCCTCATCAGCCATCGTTTGATGCCATGTCTGTGATTCGAGAGCGTAAAACGGACCTAATAATTCTAAAGCTACGACGAGCAGACTGGCTGACTAATTACATCATATGACCTACGACCGAACAGCTGTAATCACGTGAAAACTTGGGTAACTCGAAACTCGGTCAATCTTATGCCCTTGCACTTAAGGGCCCATCAAGTCAGACCCACACTGCTCTTTTGCGATGTTTTGCCGTCCTGTGTCCACATGTGATATTTCCTTCCTGATATCTACCAGATACATTAAGTAGAAGGGATACCAAGCTTTTTAAATTTGATGCAGTGGCAACTCTCGATTTTGATACGGAAAATGCAACAGAGGTCTTGGCTCGCTTTAACTTTCCAAACTTAAACCTTTCGGATGAGTCATCAGCACTTGAGATTGGTTAAACGCCGTTCCGTTTTTAGCGGAATGGCTTACGTGTGGTTAGACTTACTTCTGATTGCCCCACCACCTTTCACTGATATATTCCTTCCTATATTAACGGCAGTCTTGCCTAGTTTCGAGACAGCGTTTACGGACTCGAGATGGGCGATTTGGACCAACCTTTTAATTAACTCCACATCCAACCCCGTCTTTTCCAAGCTTGTGAATCTCAAGGGCCTCAGCGTTTTCACCTGTTCCGGGAGCTCCCTTTCGAAATCCGAGGGATCATCTGGAGGTTCTCTTTCCCCGACTCCCGCTCTATTCGAGTACGTCCTCTCGTGCCTGAAGATCGCCCTCTAGGCTTGCCACGGCAACTAACCTCGGGTCCTTAATATTAAATTTTCTTACGAGGACAAAGATCCTATAGGGGCATTAGGGGCACTACAGACTTCCAGAGAATCTCGCCGGGCAGTCCTATCGGTTTACCAGCGTCTCGTCATAGGTAGGAGAATAATATACTTCTGTCCTAATCGTGATACTCTCCTATTCGTAGGATTCGAGACGGTGTTTGAGACGCTTACATTAAATACATTGAGGCCAGCCACTATCACGCAGTTACTCATAAACAGATGCAATCTTGAAGCGAGTCGGTTTGCGGATTCGTCTATGACTGTCAAATGGTCGGAGCCGATTCTCGAAAAATTTAGGTATATCAAGAGGGAGCACCAACTTAGTAGGCAAACGCCTCTTAATCAAGAGAGGAAGAGGTACGCCCCTTCAAATATATTTCCATATAATATACTAAGAGAGTAGTATAGGGCAAAGCGGCCAATAAAGACTCGTCGAGCTCCAATGCCCGCTAAGTTCCGGGTCCGTATGTCGAATATACAATCGGTTCGACGGTCTGTGTGTTACTCTTTTAGCCTTTTTTGGCATAGCTGATTCGCTAAATAGCCCCTCTCCACCCTATTAAACACACAAAATAAATATCCTCACTTTGAAAAAAACATATTACTATCGGCCGAGTATGAAAAACCTCACGAAAAGAGCTCATACCCGAGAATAGAACTAAGATTTAGGGGAGATATAATACTAGGGAATCTATCGAGTCTATATACTGTCTCTTTTGTCGCTCCTACTCTACGATATCCTCCTTTATCAACCGCTATAAGGAGCAGGATAGAACTAGGTTTAAAACACTCCCTTGATAGCCCTTTTTAAAGAAAACCTCTGATCGCGACGACCGAGCACTTGTACACCATGTAATAAAGCACCTAAAAGAGACTCTCAAATACCTTGGCACATGGAGCAAAAGCAGCTATAAGCTTTGCACAGATACGGTCCGAAAAGTCCTTAGATCGTACGGAAAAGCTAAGCACTGTCACAGACCTGGTTTGACGCGTCCCCCTTACCTTGTTGAAGTGTGTGCCTGGCAGCCTGAGGCTACTATGGCACCCAGCACGTGCTTTAGGGCACGTCTCACTTGTAGTCTAGAGATGTGGCCCGACGACCTGATCTTTGATTCTGTACAGTTGATAATATACTTGATTTACCCCAATTGAGCCCTCCGGACGATCCCTGTGTTGTTATTGCTTGTATTGATGATACCACTCATCCGACCAGCTGGAGTCGACCAAATCCAATACCTTCCACACTACCACGACTGCTATTCCCACTAAGATTGCTTCTCATATTTTAGAATATACAATTGCAGATGCTCAGCTACTGCTGATGGGTGGTGGGGTGAGCAGGCGCAGAGCTTACCACCCACTAGCGTCCGTTCTCGCGCGACCTGCGGACGATCTTGCTCAATGTCCCATTCTCCCCTACGACAAACTCTGGAGCACCAGCTCCAATCCGCCTCGATTTTGACGACCTCCGAACCGTAGCAGCCTTCTTCCAGGAGGGCCCAGGTCAGGACGCCACCCTGCTGCGCCGAGTTCGATTTGTTTCTATCCCATATCTCGATGATTGGGCTGCTCAGGGCGGGTGGCGGCGGACGACCGAGTATGCCTTTAAAGCTTTCGAGCTCCTCCATACCTCCTGGCACCTCATGCAAGTTTCTTGGCTTCGCCTCTGCCTTCCGTGCTCGGGTGCCGTATCTTCTGTCGATGATCCTGGAATATGGAGCCTGTTAAAGATCCGTGGCCTTCCTCATCTCACGATATCTGGCCCGCATCTTTGCGTCGCACCTAAAGTCCGAGTATGGCTCAAGTCGCGGACACGCAAAAGAAACTCTTCCCATGGCGGCCGCTTGGCGTGGAGAATCCGAGGCCACACAACTGGACTGCTCTCGTCAACTACAGAGACGACCGGCTACCTTGGCAGCAGCAATACGAATGGCTTGACGCTCGGTATAGATACCTCCAAGATCAAGAGACGGTGGCTACGAGGCGAGTAGCACAGCGGGCTGGCTATCACAAGCGGAAAAGGCGTTGGCCTATGCTATTCAAGCGTAAAAAAAGGGGCTGCGTCTAGCCTCTTCTATCCCTCACAGCTTTACGTCGAGAAGCGCCAAATCGAACAGACAAGATTCTGAAATCCTTAACGAGTTGGCGTCCCGGAAATGAAGATCAAAATGTTACGAAGTCAGGATAGGTTGCAGCGATGATATGGAACAGGAAGAGGCGCGAACTTGAAGATTCGCAAAGTTGTAAGGATGAGAAGTGGGAAGTCTACAAGGTAAGCTTACAGCATGTTTGGATAGTGGTTGCGTCGATGTCGCTGATCACGATTTCAGAGCAGGGCGAAGAATCGAGAGCCAAGTTTAAGCAATGCCTCATGAATTTAAACCGTCAACTCTCGCCAAGCAACTTAAGTCTTTCAGGAGGGCCTGGCTGCGACAGCATACTTCCGAAGCTACACAGGCTGTATATTGTTCTATCTACAGACACCCTTTTGCTTTACCACAGCCTTGTCGATGTATCTTCCAATCAGAGCGCTGGCATTCTGAAGAGCAATACTTAACCATATGACACCTTGAACATTTCTTCAAATTTACTTCTCTATCTGTACCATCCTTCTGACAATTCTGACAAGCATCAACCATTGATTTCGGAGGCAGATTTATCCCATCAGTGTGCAAGATCTTCTCAATATGTGCAAGTGAGAACGAGTGAAGATCAAGTTAAGGGACAGCCACTCCATCCAAATCCTGAGGAGACTCTCAGAAAAAGACATCAAAGAACGAATTACCCGAGCACTCAATCAGAACGAAAACACCATAGCGCTCGCCAACCACGTCACAGCCGCGAAGCAGCTCAAGAGCGGAGACATCATCGTCCACACTAGTTCAGCAGAAGCGGCGGAGAAGCTCAAGGGCAGAAAGGAGTGGGTGGCGACACTTGGCTCGAAGGCGGAAGTCATGATCCAGGCGTATGGCGTCCTGGTCCACGGAGCTCCGATCAACTGAGTCAATGTTAACGACCAAGCGAAGACGATCGAGCAAATTAAAATAGAGAACAGTTGCATTATCAAAGGTATGGATATCAAGTACATAGGATGGCTAACCCTAAAAACAATTCACAACAAAAAGGCGTCTTCCCTCATCGTGGAGTTCACGACACCAGAGCACGCAAACAGGGCGATTGACGAGGGATTAATCATAGAGGCATCAATACAACAATGCGAGTACTATGATCGAGGCTGCAGGCTTCACCAATGCTTCAATTGTCAACAGTACGGCCACAAAGGATCCCAGTGCACTGCCGCCCAGGCATGCAGTTATTGTGCAGAAGCGCACAACGCAAGGGAGTGCGAGAAGAGGGCGGTCCACCCACCCGCAGAACCTAAATGCGCGGTGTGTAATGGAAAATACACGAGTTGGAGCAACGCGTGTAGGAAGAGACAGGAGGAGCAAATGAAGATCAAAAGGGCGCTAGCAGACCGACCATTCAGCATAATCGTGACATCTTTGTAGGAATAAGTCGGATTTTTCGGGATAGGGATTGACTTATATAGCCAGTGAGCGATGGTGTTGATAACAAGCCCTAAGTATCGTGCAATAATTTGATAATGTGTTAGTGTTCTTCGGTCCGAAACTTAAACGGCACTTACAACAAGATGATAAAGCTCCATTTTGGCTAGGTAAGCGGCCTGAAATACCAATACCGTATTAAACCTGGACAATCACCTCCGAAACCGGTAGACCACATGATCAAGAAGCTAGCTAGAACCAAAGCAAAGGTTGGGCTCTCGTTCGAAAGGTGTTATTCAGGGAGGGGAGGGCTTATATATATAATGGGATAAGAGACCTAACATACACAGGAAGCCATATACGGCACCTACGCGACCTATAGTCTTCTAAAAGCAGAAAATTGATTAGGGATAGCACAGTGCCTACCTATACATTCCTCATCAACGTACGTTCCTCCGTGGCCGAGAGTATCACCAAACAGAACCCAGAAAAACGAGGCACGATCCGTATTTACAGTCTAGCAGACTTTCGTGAGACTATAAACACGATTTCTATTGGAGAACGACTCAAATTAGACCCCTCTAGATGTTTTCATCCTACTAGAAATAACCATTCAAAGCCTCTGTCGACCCTACGCCGTTGACATCACGTTCGAAGTCCTCGCCTACTTCAATTACAAATTCCAGATGAGACAGAGTCACCTGAGCTCCCTCCTAAAGAGCTAAGGCATGGGCCGTGGAGGTGAGATTTTTAATCTGAAAGTGGCACGAAGGTGAGCATTCTATTTTTGAGGGCAAGCAATAAGGTGAGCTTATCTGGCGACCATTCAACGGCTTCTGCACAAGAAATTCAAGGCCACTGTTACTATATACTAGCGGGCCTTGAGGTGTCGTAGCCTTCCCCAGGAAGTAAGTACGGCGAATACATTATTCTCAAGATGCAAAAGTATTGCTTGATAGTGAAGCTAAAGTCGTAACCCACCTCACTCACCGCGAAGTCCTGTTGCTTGAAATTCCGCACATCTCTTTGAGCTCAGCTCCTGAATTCTCCCAACAAATTCTTCCAATGATCGTATCCTCTTACTTCCTATTCCAGGCACCTCATCAACACGAACATGCTTCTCTGCAGCGTTTTTAGCCACCCCTGCTTCTTTCTTTAAAGCTCTGAGGGACTCTGCCATCTTCGCCACATCTTGAGCCCTTGAGGTATCGTTGAGGAAATTTAGCAAGGTGAACACAGGTTCCACCAGCTCTAAATCTTTTAGCTCATGTTGTGTAGTTGTTGGACCAGAAATAGCATGTGTCAGCATGAGAGTGCAAGCTGATATGATGATATCTAGAAGGAGCCAAACGTGAGCAAAGTCACCCTGCGGTAGTAGCTGGAGAAGCTGCATCGACTCTCGCGCCTCTACAAGACACAACACATCGATATCGGCTGTGTGAGCTAGGCGACGCACAGTATCCAACGCGTGAAAATAAGTGAACTTCAAAATAACGCTATGTAGCAAGATGAAAAAGCTAGGCGCTTCATGTGTAGTATTGAATTTTCCGATGGGAAGCATGCATGGAATACTTTGCTTCCAGGCTTCTAGCGTAGTGACCAATTCTTTCGCGGTGCGCAATCGGTCGATCTCCGAGGATTTCTGGGCTCGTGTCGATAAGAGTTGCTTGTAGATTTGTCCTTGAATGATAGACATTCCAATATGATTATTATAGAAATTAACCTCGTTAAGACGGTCGTGGTGTAAATCGATGGTCTCGATAGGTAGGTCGACATCCATATCGTCGTCGTCTTGAGCTGGAGGATTATGTGTACGTATGCTGATATCCTTATCATAGATATACACAAGCCAGAAGACACGCTTTCTCTGTTCCATCTCAGCAGCGGCGATCCCAAGTTGGCGGTCCCGCCGATGGAGCTTCATGCCCTGTGCAAGTTTTACTGCTATCGATATCAGAATCGAGCCTGGCTCTGGATTCGGCGTTCCTTGCAGCAGGATAGCCATGCCAAGCAGTGCTTGCACAGCCATGAGCTCGTTTGTGAGAATTGAGAGCTCTCCTACTAAAGCCAAAGCGTTTTGAAGATAGCCACAGGCGTGAACGTCTTCTGTTTTGCTGTTCCCAGTCTTCATAGCGCGGAAGCGATGCGCGAGGGCGAAAGCTACGTTTAGGCATGCCCGCCAGGCCGGGGTATCGTGATTGTTATTTTCATAGCTCGACTCGAAGGCTTTCTGGAAAGTTGCAGCGTCGAAGATAGGAAACGCCGAGTTGAAGCTTGAGAAGGTTTCTTGAATCAGGAGTTGGGCTTCATCCCGTCCTGGGAGTGACTTGATTTTTCGGCTGAGGGTTACTGGAGAGGCTCCTGTGAGTGACCAATCTAAAGGTCTGTGATGTAAAACGGCGGCCGAGGGTAAGTGTGCTGGAACTGGTCAGTTTGAATGTCCCAAAGAGAGTGGTAGGAGTAGAGGCTGTACGTTCGTGAGGCGAGACTGAAATATGCCGCTCAGCGCTTGAGGCCAAGCCAGAAAGGCTCCCAATGGAGGTCCTCCGTTTACGCTTCCGTATGCGCTGCGATTCTGGTGACGCTCTACGTGGGTGAGTTCCAATATAGTCACTGGGTAGATCCGCGTCGGACTGTTCTCCTTCCACGTCGCTTGCAGCGGGCCGACTCCTCAATTCGCTCTGCAGCATAGCTTCCATCCTCTTCAGTCTCTCCTCAAGCTTTTCCACATGCTTGTATCTATCACTACTTAGTCTTGCTGCTTCACGTGATTACGGATTCAATGCGTACCCTGGTGGTCTCCTCGGGCCCTTCTTCGCCTTGATTGGGCTGAAGGTGCAGGGGATATTGGACTTTATACATTGGGTACAACTATCTCGGGATATATCACAACGTATCTTCTTCTTTTTGCATGTATCGCATGCCTGTAAGATTGTCAGTATTCAGCTATACGTAGGAAGGATAGGTGCCGAGACCCTGGTGACCATGACCGCCCTCTCTAATCTAGTCTGGTCCTCCGGCAACGTAGCTAGATGCGCCATGCTGCTACAAACAGTGATAGAACCTCATTTGCTTCAACTGGAGATCGACGTACATTAGACAATAGGCATTGACGCATGAGATCCGGCTTAGCGATATCTCTCACGAGTTCCTTAGCATTAATAGAACGCTTTGATTGTAATGATGGACAAGTTGAAGAGCTGGGAAATGAATTGGTAATCCAAAAGCTTGCGGCTTATCTGATCTTGTCTATCCCTCCAGCTTAGTCATAGTCTGACGCATGATCTCCGTCTTGCCGAAAGGAAGGAAGCCTTAAAGCTCAACCACCACAAGAACATTACTTCAATTCCTGCACCCGCATTTGATCTCTTTACGACACGTTGACAATCAGAAATAATGCGCCTCTTCCCAAGAATGTTCAGGTCCACTCTCCACCCTAGGCGGAGGGAAAGTGTTTGTATCCCACCCCTTTAACAAAAGTCTGCTGCCAAGGGCCCTGCGACTTCCCCTCCGCAAGATGCGTATACAACTCCCCATGAGCTGCTCCGTCAATTTTGTGGTAGGCAGGTGAGCCGTCGGCATTTCGTTCATCAGCGTAATAGAATCTGTAAAGTTTCAGTCAGACTACATCATAAGCAAAGGGCGGTTTACATACTTGTATCCTCGATCTTTGTACGCTATGGCTGCAGACTGGATGATGTGCGCTGTCGCTGATTTTCCAACCCCCGAATTCAATAGCGATGCAATAGTCGTGGTGTTTAATATATTTCCGGTAAAAATGAATGTCTTAGACGCTGTGGGAGAGAGTTGTGCGAAGCCCAAGGCGGCTTGTTGTGCTGCGACAAAAGCGCTGGTTGTGTTGATGTTTAGATCTCGAGTGAAGTTCGCCAAGGGAATGGAGAGGGGATCCTTCTCATCGTTTGGTGGAATGCCTGCACCAGCTGCTTGACCGTCAGTATAAATGTGGTATGAGTTTCAGATAGTGGAAGCTGCTCGTACCATTATAAACAACGACGCTTGGAAAACCATGTGTATCTTTGAGCTTTGAAAATACTCCAATCACAGACTCTGGATCGGACAAGTCGATGGGGATATTGATCTGGGTGGCAGTACTTTCTTCCTCCTTTATCTTTCTAGATGCGCGAGCGACAATGTAGCCTTTTGCAGCAAAGGCCTCAGACACATGGTGCCCAACGTTAGGGCCGAAACCAAGAAGAAGCATGACTGGGGATTTTGCTGCCATGTTTGGATAGAGGTATTTGAGGTACACAAGGAATTCGAGATGAGATGATGATGTTTGAAAATTAAGTCCTATGTCAGTGGTCCTATATACACTTTTCTATCCAGAAAACATGCTGTGGCTTTGTCATTCTCGACGTGAGCTGTGTGGCTCTCGCCCCTCCTGACCTCTACTGTTGTCAGATCTAATCTTCCCGAACGGAGCCTTCGGAGCCTCCGGTTCAATTCGAGCCTGGTGAGTAATTCATCGTTCCATCTGAGATTGCAAGATCGCGGAATCTCGCTGACGAATTAATCAAGCGAATAAAATCCTACGTTTTAGGCAGAGGTCGACGAGATTGCGGGGAAGCAGGCAAGCCACAGAAACAATTCGGAGCGGAGGTTTCGGGTGCTCCGAATGAATGGTGAAAATGCGCCAATCAAGTCAGTCAACGCCAACGATAAACTCAACGTAGGAACATCTTATGCCATTTGACCCAATGACCAATGCGAAAATTACCAATGTGGCCTTTCTTGATCTAGAAACATCCCCTTATGGTATCTATGAGTTGGTAAGAATCATGCTTTGCGATCATCCCCAGAGACAAGAGAACATTTGCCGCGGTCGTGGGACGAGAAAGAAAGTATAAGTACAAGATGGTTTCTGCTATTCTGTTGTCATCGCCCTTACTGAATACACTCTACCTTACATTCACAACACCATTCCTCTCATCGCGCTACTCAGCAATTTCAAATCACCAGTACAATGAGCTCAAATATTTTAATCACTGGCGCTGCTGGTTACGTGTACACCTCACCCAATTTCACAACACATCAAAACGCTAACGACTTACAGCGGCGGCTCCATCATCGCCGACTTTCTATCCAGCAGTAGTCCAGTGCTCAAGAGAAGCCGTATCACCGCTGCAGTCCGATCCGATGAGCAAGCCAAGCTCCTGTCAGAGTCGGGCATCAACGTGCTTCAGCTAGACCTCACAGACGAGAAGGCTGTCGTAGAGAGCCTCGTGAAACATAATAGTGAGTTGGTGATGTGTTTGAAGAGAGAAATTATCCGTAGCTGATGGGATTATAGTCAACATCGTGATCCACACTGCCAGCTCCCTGGACCCAACATTGGCACTTAATCTTCTTGCCGGGCTAGCTGAGCAGCAAAAGGCAAGCGGAAGTAAGGCTTACTTCATACACGTGAGTTATAGGTTCTTCACATGCAAAGCATGGGGTTCACATTGGTAAGGTACTAACCTCATCATAGACCTCGGGATTGAGTGCATTCTGTCCGAAGACCGGTTGGCCACAAGGCGTCATGAAAGATTCCGGTCCAATTTTCGAGACCGAGAAGCAATTGGCGGATTCCTTCTCTCTCCGGGAGGTAAGATCACCCCTTTCTCAAACGACATGCGCTGACTCTGACTTCCCAAAGACCGACGTTACCATCACTGAAACTGCCAAAGCACTGGGGATAACCAGCTTCATAGTCGTACCCTCCACAGTTTGTAGGGACCCCTCCAAAAACTGCTCTCCGGATATCTCACCTAGACTAACCATTTCCCCTAGACGGCAAAGGCAAAGGGCAATGGAACCAACTCTCCGTGATATTCCCAATAGCTGTAAAAGCCAGCATCAAACAGAAATCCGTCTCCAAATTCCCTGAGGATGGAGTAAGCAAACCTTCAAACGCTTCAACTCAAGACTAACTCTTTTGTAGAACATTGCAGGCGTACACATCTCCGACTTGACAGAACTATACGGACTGATCGTCAAGAAGATTCTTCAAGGATCCGGAGATACCATTCCAAATGGAACGCATGGCCATTATTTCGCGATCGCCCACGAAATGGCATGGTGGGAGACACTGGGCCGTCTCGCGGCTGCAATGGAAGCTCGTGGGCTAGTGGCCAGCTCAGAGACACAGGTATGGACCAGCGACGAAGCAGCTGCGGAGGCAACAGGCGTGCCAGAGATCTTCGTTGAAATATTTTTCAACTCGAGGTAGGTACTCCTCGCTTAGTAGAGAGAGCCATGATGGCTGATCGAAATCTTAGCGCGAACATTATTGTGGACAATGCTTTCAAATTGGGGTGGAAGCCTAGGTGGGATAAAGCTCGCTTCTTTGAGAATATTGATGATGAGGTAGTAAGTGTGCTGGAGCTTGGAAAGGCTAAGAGCAGTCTTATCGACTCTCTATTTTTGGCTGCTAAGAATTTAATTGGGGAAGAGTAACTTCATAATACGGAGGATATACGAGAGGCCCGAGGTCTACAGATAGATAAATCGTGATGAAGGATACAAGCATAATGTTTCTTCGATATGAATCGTGATATCTACCTTCGAAGACGTTCTAATAAAAAACCGGTAAATGGTCTATAACAACCCCCTCTCAGTATCCTTCGAAATGCTCTTTTTATACCGTATAGTCATTACTGCTTTCTACCTCTCGTTCAACTTATACAAGGTTCTAAGATGCCACAGCGATTACTTGATACCACCTCCCTCGAAAAGGGGTAAACACCACCCCCCGCAACCGAGCAACAACTTCACAAACCCATGAAAATTGTAATACCAATGCTTCTGTGCCCCGGTCGCTCATCCAAAGTTGCAAACAGTCACAACTTTCAAGTGATATCTCGCTTCTTTTAACTTCTTTGTTCCTATTGTACGAATGCATCCCAATCTCAATACAAACCCTCCGCTTGCACCAAATAATCTTTGTCTATTCCAAGCTGCAAGATGAAAGGAAATACATCGCTGGATTTAAAAATATCGATATCCTTCCTTCCTTCCGCAGACGAACATCTTCCTTGCCCATCCATCTACCTACCACCTCCCCTCCCAACTCTCAAATTCCTCGGAAGAGAGAAAGACACACCGAAAATGTCCTCCACCCAACTGAGCGGCGGTACTTTCTCCTCCTTCTTCAAATCCTTCTTCGCCCCCCA
>JAAMPI010000823.1:0-24993 GCA_013054445.1 Cudoniella acicularis | reverse complement strand
TTGGGGTAAGTCGGGGTGTTTCGCCTATTTTAGTTTGCGGCAGTTACTTGCGTTTTGAAAATGGACATCGGCTCTTGTTTTGACAGGACGGGAATTCGTCGCTACTTGGAGATTTCCACTGGCTATTCCCTTCTGGAATCACTAGAGACGAATGCAGTTTCGGTACCAAAGTGCAATCGTGCTCTAAACCTCCTTGTATCTTCAAAAAATCGAACTTTTCTATAAGGTAATCACGACCGATGATCATTTTGCGATGTGCAACAAAGGAAAGCGATTTAGGTATGACAATGTTCTAGACTCAATTAGCGGTTGAGAAAACGATTGTTTCTGGCAAGTCCAATCGAGGAGCAAGGCAGAAAATGACAGCCACCGATGATCATTTTTGCGACGTGCAACAAAGGAAAGGGACCTAGGTATGGCAATGTTCGAGACCCTATTATGCCTTCTAACAGTGGTTGCTTTTGTCGTATTCGGGTAACAGTTAAGTGTGGCTCTATGCAGATCAAGTTTGCGATGTGCAGCAAAGGATAGAAACCCAGGTATGAAAATGTTCGAGGCCCTATAAGGCCCTTTGATCCTCCTATTTGGGGAACAAATAGGGAAGGAAACACGTAAGAATTCGCGCAGATCATTTTGCGATGTGCAGCAAATAAGCGAATTGAAATTCTAGACTCTGGAATCCAGAGCTTAAACCTTGTTACGGAAAAGCCCCCTCAGTCTAGACCATTTCGCTTAGAAAAACTACTGTTTTCTTACCTTCTATTCGAGGAACGGAACGGGCCTATGCATATCATTTTTGCGATGTGCAGCAAAGAAGACAGTCGGGTTCTAGGCTCTAAGCTTTGAAGCGAGGTTTTATCTACAGAATACGTTAGAGTCCCGATTAATCACTAGAATAACCGCTATTTCCCTCCCATTCGAGGAACACATGGAGAAGTGATATACGCGGCTCTTTGGAGATTGTTTTTGCGATATGCAGCAAACTAAACGAAATCAAAATTCTAGACTCATCCCAACCTCTTACAAGCCTATTTTTGTGGATCTGCGCAGATCTCCTTGCGATGTGCAGCAAAGAAAGAGGAAAACGGGTTCTAGATCATCGTGAGAAGAATGCTTTATGATGATGTAATTATTAGTCGTTTTGATTTAATATATATTTTCTTGTATTGTTAGAAATCTAGAGGGCTAGCCGATCACCTACAACATATCACTTCATAATCGTAAAGCAACCACGAATTATAATGCGGAAATAAGAACGCGATAGCAATCCTGAACCTTCAAATATTCCACAAATAGAATTTCACGTGTTTTCAGAAAGCTCATGGTGGTGAAATTTCAAAGTGTTTTGCAAGCAACAGGAAAACGCTTCCGCCAGTTCGGATTTTACAGAAGCCCCACCGTGTCCACTATTGTACTATATCGCATCCCCAAACCTCGCAACCGTAAACATAGACATTTATTTTTCGCCTCCTAATTAATCAACTAGTGACAATTCCATCCTATTCCATCCATCACCCACAATAACTATTTTCATCAACCTAGCAAACCTCCTTTCTACCCTAAAACCCTCACTGCCCTCTCTCACACCGAGGATGTACAGTACTTACTGTATCTACCAACCAGGAGTTCAGGAAACAACCTTGCAAACCCCTCCCCTTGGGACCACCAAAAAAAACCAACAAACAAGCTTACAAAAAAAAGCAAACAGGCACAAAAAACGAAGACAAAAATTTGTTGCACATCGTGTTCGCGCTACGCATTTACCCGCCTGAAAGCATAAAGTTAGGTGGAAACCTTAAATGCTGACACCACAGGGATAAGGAGGTCTTGTTTTTTTTTTAAGCCGATGGAAACCCGCTTCAATCGCGCGTGGGGGTTGAGATAGGTGAGTAGGAAAAAGAAAGAAAGAGATCGAGTGGAGGTGGAATTGTGGGAGGGACGTTTGGTAGGATGATAGAGATGGAGCATATTTGTGATACTGCTATGCATGGTGGAGCTTGGCATGAATAACTTTGTTTCCTGTAAAGAGTATACTGTGCTATTGTATCTGCAGAAAGACATGTACACCACGTATCAGAATAGTTGAAAAGCAGAGATAGGGTAACAATAAGCGTTGGTACTACGGACTCGCGTCGAAAAATCTTGATTTGTAGGTATATTATCATGTCATCGTAATAGATCCAATCACGAAGCCTTGCGCCGAGGAGTTTTCATCCCATGCAATGGTTCTGTACTTTCGATCCTGTCTGTCATTCGCCATAGGCGTAACCATAAACACCTTACGTCATTCCTTATCATCACAATGCCCTCATGGCGATATTGGGGTAGCGGTGGCATCTTCCACCGCTTCGGCCACGGCACTCGTTCTCTCAGCCGGGTCAGCTTTGTTTGGGATAGTCTCTTCCCATTTCTTGGACTCTTCCACAACTACCACATCCGGCACGACTACTGTCGTGCTCTTTGGCGCATCTCTCGGTATTACCTTGGTAATATCCTTCGGCGCGTCTATGAAATCGTTCATCTCCTCGTGAAATTTCGATGGATGAGGACGATGTGAATGTACAATGTCTGCTCTCTTTACTTCCTTCACGCTACCATTCCCTTCATTACCTTCTGCATCAAAGATGCTCTCCTCATAACTTTGCCCTGTCTTGGGCCGGTCGTCCATCGATGTCGACCTTGCTGTATCTGTCGACTTCCCGTTTCGCATTGATCGTGGAGGAGAAGGCGTATTCTCTTTCCCCTTGTGTGGTGCCGCAGCTCTTCCCCAACCTGTCTTTCTCTTCTCGCCCATCCAAGTGCCCCAGCTGCCAATATATGCACCCGCTTTGCTGCTAACACTCTGCACAGTTTGCTTGGCACCGTTGAGGTCTGGTGCGAAACCTGGGCTAGGCATTGGAGTGCCATCCTTTTCAGCTTCCCTCCTGGCTTCCTCGTGCTTTCTCCGCTGACTTTCTTTCAGTGCTTCCATATCAGCATACAGCTTATTGAAAACAGTGCTCGCTTTCTCCCTCCCGGCCTGCAAATTTCTGCCAAGGACTTCCTTGCCAACAGCAAACCGCTCATCGAGGTGAAACTCTTTGACTTGTTCAGCGATTCGGCGCTGCACATCATCAATTGTGAGACCGCCTGCACATGGATGCTTAGGTTCCACAATGTCAAACAGGTGCGAGTCAGTGTTTCTCTCCCAAATGCGATAGTTCTCGCTTCGTGTCCATGCCTCAATCCAATCATTGCCGAAGTCACTTGACGGGTCACCCTCGACTTGCGGGAGCATGGCTTTTGGGTTATGCGCGTGATGGTTCAGATAATTGTGGCACTTGACCGCCGAAATGAGGGAAAGAAGATATTCTTCGAACTGCAGTCGAATAAATTCTTCAGAGCCAACATAACCCATTGTCTTTGGGCGACCGGGGTTCGATTCGTCCCAAGTATCATTGACAGATTGAGTGATAAAATCCATCCATCGACGGTCGGCAGCAGACAGGGTAAGCGCCGATCGCAGAGAGCTGGATGTTATGTTTATTGTCATTTCGTCCAGATTTATGAGGATGTCGCTGTAGCGATCTTTCTGCTGTAAAAGAAGAGAATTTGTGGACCCGACAATGTACGATTTCGTGCCGTAATCCGCCAGGATATCAAGTTGTTGCAAAGGGGTATATGGACCGAAAAGACTCCCCTGAGGCTGTTAGCGAAGAAGCCTGCAATATGGTATGGTTACAAACCTTCCCAAAAATCTGCAAAGGCAAACCCATATAAGACAATAAAGAACTCCTATCACTCGTTTTCAGACTTGTTGGCTTAACCAATTGTTTCTCGTAGCTATCCAAATCCGGGTCTGCACAATCTTGAAGGTTCCGTATAAGACCTGGTATAAGAGATATAAGGGAGAATTGCATCATACAGAGCCTCTCGCACCTCGACCCGAAGAACAGCATCTGCTAAGCATTAGTACCAATTTCAAACCTTGGCTTGGAATTGAGCGATGAGCCATACCTTAGGTTGCAGCAAGCAGCATTTAAAAAGCACCAATGTCTGCCACCGGAATTCCCTCACTAACTCCCTTAAACTCATGCCCAGGTATTCCTCTCTATCTTCCTCAGCCAATCCCACACCTCTCTCCTTTTCTTCCTTCAGGCTGTCTTGGAACCTCTTGAGAATTTCTGTATCCGTAAACTCCTTTTGAGCAAACCATGCTGAAGTAACCACACTCAATCGCTCCCTCAACATGCCAAAGAACTGAGGAGAGTCCGCTATCACCACAACGGCTTTCTGTACCGTGGATCTTGTCACATCGGCGGGACGATTGATGAGCAACGACGCATCCATCTGCCGCGTGCAGGAGATACCGAAAAGGGAGGTCGCAGGAAGGGATCCACGGGCCGGCCGAAGGAGAGTGAAGTATGAAAAGTCTTCCGACGACCTTTGTACCGAGTGGCCTGTCAGCTTATGGCTCTGGTCCAAAAGGCTGCAACTTGGAGGACTCACGCATGCGCGCCATCGCTCAATGCCATGAATGGCAGAAGAGGCCAGTCATTGTCTGCCGCAGGATCTACTCCCTCCTCAACCCCATACCAGCTCTCGACCTCGGGCCCTCTGTAGTATTCTGTCAGCCTATGCCAGTCTTTCTCCCCGCAATGGCCTATGCTTGGAGCAGCTTACCTAGCATGATGGAAGCCCACCACCGTAACCAAAGGAATGAAGCCATTGATCTCTGGCGCAGGCGGTGTCGAACCTGTCTCCTTGCCGTCCATGGTGGGGCTTCTGGTTACTTCCCAATGTCTGCCTAGCGATTGTCCAATTCAAATCCTCACTTCTCCACTTCCACTCGTCCCTGGATTTTGCCTCAAAAGTGTGCCCTCGAGATATCCTTCTTGCTCAACGCATGGTGGCCCCCGTCGTAGGATCCTGTGTGGAATGGCGATCGGGGGGACTCGAATGTTTGCTCGGCGAAACCTCTGATTCCTTCGTCCTTGGTATACGAGGGGTTTCTCGGGGGCGCAAGGGGTTGAGGGATAGATTATGAACACGTCTGCTTGCTTGCGGTCTGCATCTACTCGGTCTTGAGTACTGGGCGCTGCGCTCTTCGTTTCCAGCTTTCTGACCGCTCAGTGCTCTCTGCCCTCAAATGTTTCTGTTCCGCTGCAGCAATAATCTGCATGGCCAACAAACCACCGATAGCGTCCAATCAGCAGGGATGCGAGATAGCCGAACCGGAAAGAGAGCGAAGATCTGACGACTGACTTCACGTGAGTGTATTTGTTCCGACAACATCGATTGTCCAGTCTCGGTGCATCTTGCGCTGCACGTAWTATASGAGCGAAGCTTACCTATTAGGGTAATAGGGAAGGAGGTAGCGAAGGAGAAGGATATAGGGAATGGATAGCTAGCGAAGCAGCGCTAGGTTATATAGTTTTTTACTATCTTTAGAGAGCTTTCTTTCTTTTATCTTTTAAGTATTAAATCTATAGCATTATAGATTAGTAACTAGAATAGAGTTTCGAAGTGAGAAAAGCAAAGTTATATTGCTATAGTAACAAATATTCTTGCTTTTACGAGTAAAGTAATTTACAGAATCAAACTTATATCAGTAAATACACGCCTTAGCTAGTATAGCAATTTGTTTTTCATTTCACCTATCTAATTTAACTCCAAGACCTGTACACATTTATCTGTTTAACTACGACGCATAACTTCGGCGGCCCCTCTTGCTGCAACCACTGTAGCATCCGAGGATAGGATAGGGGGAAGTTTACCAAGATAATCATATAAAGTCTCCTTCAAAAATTCCATGAAATACCCATACGCCATATCACCTGTAACCATAACAATATTCGGCCTGGCGAATAGAGGGTACTTATCCATAATTTCTAACAGGGTCTCTTTGACGTTGGCCCAATATTCGTTCGAACTTGGGTATCCAGGGATAGCATCACCGCCTAGAGTGAAATTCTCGACCCGCCGATAGTCCGGCTCCCAAGTGTCAAAGGCTGTTTGAATTTCGGCCAGAGATACGGTTAATGCATTGCGGCTATAGTGCACTGCCAGAACTGTAGTTTCTGGTAATTGGGTATTTTCCTCTCGGCACTATTGAGAAATAAGTATTGTGTCTTGAAAGGCGTCTCAGGCGCTGAGGGTCGAATCTAGCTGTTATGAAGGCGCTCGAAATCTCGGTGCTAAAACTAGTATTGAAAGAAATGCAGTACTTGACGTACTCTGGTCTCGTCTCGCCAATGCTGACACATGCCTAAACCGTGCCCGGCATATGCAGTAGCCGTCTCCCAGAGAATTGGCTTGAACTGCCACCTTGGAGCCACGTATTTTATGCCAACATTTTCGGCAGCGTCTTCGAGATCGTCCTGGTAGAGCGCAAGGAGATGCGAAGAGGTGAAAACCGCTTCGGATAGACTGATGCCAAAGTCGAACTCCAACTGGGATCGTAAATGCTGAATGACTTGAGCGAGAACGCCAACCTCATATGAAGCCGGAAGTCCCAGAGTCTTGAGAGCCATGCGTGCACCTTTTCGGGGCTGGTCGGCCCAGTACTCTCCATCATTCTCGTACGGTGGCCTTAAAGACACTATTTCAGTTCTTGATATAAGGTTAAAGCAAATGTGATACATACGCAACGTGTTGCGAAGATTGCAGCGACAACTTCGTCATTACCTGCTGATAGAGGTACCCTGGCTCGTATATTCGAGTATACGTTTCCAATGTCCCATCGACACCCTCAAAAATGACGGCAGCTGCTCCGTAAGAGCTTTGGAGACTGAATCCAACACTGAAATTTGAATTCGTGTGAGCGTGGAGCGGGTGTTGGTCGTCATTTTCAAGCGAGAACGCCGACGCAATCGCGACAAGGGAAGCCAAAGCAAGAAGAATTGTTCTTGATGTGAAGTAATTCGGTAGAGACATTGTTTCGCAAATTGATTGATTTGTGACTGACAGTAGTTGGGTTCGATGAGCCATCCGTTCTTGAGGGTTTGGGATTCTGATGAAGTTGGTCTGGCGCCTGGGTGCCAACTCGCTAATTTGCTGTACGCGCTTTCACCGAATAAGAGGAGCAAAGCCGTATTTCAACGTCAAAAACCAACATTTAGGTCTTACTAGAATTATACCTTGCAAATTTGATACACAACGCCGTTTTCCAACAGTTAGTAGTCATCCTTGATGCTCTAAGCCGCTTCCTTTCGTTATTTGCTGTCAGCCATAAGTTTGGGTCATGGGGGTTATCGTGACCGGCCGTAGAAGGCACAAATTGGAACTATAATTCCTACATACATTGCTAATAATAGAAATGCGGGGCTGAAGGAAAGGTCTTGAAATAGATCGGATTTATTCATACGTGAAGATGGCTCCTCTTATATCAGGATATATATATCTCTAATAGCCTTCTGAAATCCACAAGGTTTCCGTCATTATACATTTTCTTCGAACAAGCTGCAGCGTTGTCACTTATATCAGCACACGACATTGATATAACTATTGGACTGGACCAATTTTGAGACATTTGGTGTTGTCTACCGTGCTTCCAAAATGGAGCTCACCACCCCCATGAAGGCCCCCACCATTCTCACCGTATATGCAATACTGATGTTTCTGGGCTTTGTGGAAGCAGCAGTGATTGCGTTGGAATGGGCTATGATCCGGGATTCGTGGACATCTGGTGTTGCCTATAACTTAAGTAACGTCTACCAACCTACAGACAGTGAGACTTGCTACCGCAGCAAGGAGGCCTGGGGAGTGCAGATGGCGGAGGGTAACTCCTGGTCTCCTGATCCCCAAGCTTTCCAGTTTGCTGCGTGTGGTGGCACGTTAATGGGTGATCTCGAGCGTCAAATGAAAGAAAAGGCCGGCAAACCCGACATTATCTGGGGCATGTTTGGAGGCAACGCGCTCTTCGGTGCTATTGCAAGGGCTTGTATCTACCAGCCCATTTCACCAAATCATCTCTTTGATTAGGGTCCGGCTTGGAATGAGGACTCTGATGGAACGGGCTTGTGCAAACAAAATATCCAGCAGGCGGAAGACTTTCTTAACGACCCGAATGTCATGCGCAAAGGATTTACGACGGCCTTGGACGATATCATCAAGGTTGCCCAAGATACGCAGACCTCGAATAACCCCTTCGACCTTTACGTTAGCTCATACGTTCGTTTCTTCGATAACACCACCGATGGCTGTGACGAGTGGAGTTTTACCCACGATCGCCTAAGCACTGGCAAGCCAAAACTCGTTAAGAGACTCAGGACGACTATCAACGATAATTTTCAACGGATGAATGGCATCCAGGCCGAGGTGATCAAGAACTGCCAGATGCCCCCTCATACTCCAGTCAACCCAAATTTTCGAATTCACAACTCCCAACCCGATAGCATCTTTAACGGGCACCGTTTCTGCGAGCAGAATCACACGTTCGAGGATCAATATTACAACCAGGGCGTCTGGCTTTGGAACTTGCAGTACTATGACGAGAAGATGGGAGAGGAAGTGGGTGTAACAACAACAAACAACAGCGTCAAGTTTATGGCACCCCCAACTGGCCTCAACGTAACACAAGGTTTTCAAACGGTGCTGGGCGCGGATACCAACCCCAATGCTCGTATCCCATAGGGTAATGACCCCAATACCCAGCAATATGGGTTTAGCTGGACTGCTCGGCCGTTCCATCCCAAGTTTGACGGTCACACAGCTCTTAAAGACTTTTTCATCCAGCAAATGAGGAATGATAAAACTCCGGGCGTCAAGCCAACAACTTTACCCCCTTCACAGGCTCCTTCAACACCTTCACCAACGCCCCAGGGCAAGCTCGTGTGAACGGGCTGGGAAGTAGTTAGTATGTCACCGACGATATCGTCAAAGATAGCATCCAGAACAACTTCTGGCCAGATGCTGTTAGCAAAGCACCAATCCAAGAAAGATATAATCAAGGCACTCCAGAAGAGGTGGTCATTACATTACAGAGTCCGAATGGCTTCAAGCCAAGTAGCGACGACTGCACATAGTATCTTCTGTCTGTTGTAACAGATGACTACAATGGCAACGACCCCCAAAATCCCGCAAACTACAAGGGCGGTGGTACTGAAACAATCGGCAATATTGTATATACGATCCAGCCTCAAGCCCTTAGACAATCAGCAGATAAGGGCGTACAGTATGCATGCGATTCAAGCTACAAGTTACTATTTAACGAATATACGGTCTGGGGCCATGGGTAAGCCGATCCTCCTGTCTTCCCCTTTCTAAGTCTTTATGGTCATCTTGAATCATACTTCCGGAAGATTCTTTAAAGGCCCTAAAATATGTCCGATAGAACGAATACTGACTTCTAGTGTAACAGATTTCATAGTGCAGATCATGGCGATAGACTGAAAACGCAGCTGGGAGGCTGTGCTTTATTACCCAATACTTGGAACTTTGATTACGGGCTTGGTAGTGACGGAGCCCAACTGCACTGGCGGACCTCGAATGTTCTTGCAAATGAGCTCACGATCCTTATTTCTGGCGTCTAGCACGACATCGCTCTTACTGCCAACTTCACTTCAATCCGCGGCAATTCACGGAACCAAGAGGCGAGAGATCGATTGAATGAAGTCATTATAAGGACATGATCTGGAAATCTGTGCAGCCACAATTTGTAAACTCCTCAACCAAACTGTCCAACTTGACCCTGAGCCCAGTCAGTACTATTCAGCCAATCTAGGTCACCAAATGGACCCCGAGTCCAATCAATACTATTTAGCCAATCCAGGTCATCAAGTTCATCCACAGGCCAGATGCTATCCGGCGTTTCCAGTAGGATCCCCGTGTCACGGATGCCACGTTCAGGTACGGGCTCAAATACCTGGTCCAGAACCCGCCTGATAACTCGGGACATGCGACAACACAATTTGTAGTTCCCAGCGGCTGGCCGAACCCAGTCCAAAAAACCAATTATCATACTGAGATTCTGGACAATCTCTGAGCAAGGTAATTTCACCTCAACCTCTTTTGGATTCTTGACTTGTTTTAGAAACTCCGTACATAATATTCCAATGCAAGGCATGCCGTAAGACATGATCTACGCAGCAGTATTAGTAGAATTAGTAAAAGAGTAAGCTGGCGGTATACTACGGTTTGTTCACCTACCATGCAGTCGTAATCATGCTTACGATTCGCGGATCGATCTCTCTCCAACCACAAGAAAACCGTCAAGTCCAACATCTCCCTCGCCACCTCAAGCAATTTTCGCATGCTTGCCCCACCTCTCTCTGTCGAAAGACGTTCTAAGAGGAAATTGATTCTCAAGTAATCAAAGCGCGCCGTCATCAACCGCCACATGAGTTGGTCATCTTTGCAGGCGGTAAGGTCCGTCTTTGAAACTTGCAGTTGCTTGGGAAACTTTGAGTAAGAATCCCGAGTTCGAGACTTGAGCTCACTACACCCCACTTCAGTTTCAATAGGCAGAGATTTTCGGAATATAAAACTTACTCAAGACGCTGCAGCGACCACTGCGCCTGATTCCCCAAAAACATTTCCATAATCTCATCTTGGATAAGGGCAAAAACTAACATCATCCGAACGATTGTCGCCTCAAAAACCCGCCCCTGAGTGTTCCAGCCATTTTGATCTAAGCTTTGAATCTCCCGTTCAAGTTCGGCGCCACCACGCATCAGTGTTTCGTCGTTGAGATCGAGAGGAAGTGGACATGAGTAGTATCGATGACTCAGAGACGGAGGTCTTCCCGTGAATATGGACAACTCTTTATCAATCCAGAAAATGCAAGCACTTAGCGTTTTCGTTTGCTCGGAGTGTAAGGTGACTCTTGAGGCTCCTTGGTAGCAGTGCAGGCCGAACGCAACAGTCGTTCCAACGAGATCGTTGTGTAGTCGCCACGCCGAGAGACCTTAGAGAGCATGAGTGAGTGGACAGGTCCGCATGGACGTTTAGGCGATAAACTTACTTGAGTCTCCACTCAAAACGGTTTCAAGAAGCACGTTCCAATACAGAAGATTGCAAACCAGGTTATTGAGAGAGTTCCTGCAAAGCTCTATACAGGCTTCGATGCAGCTTTTCATCTCAGCCACAAGAGCGTTTCTATCTCCGCCTTTTTCTCCGAAGGTGAGTGACAGATGTTTTTCTGGCCAAGACAAGAGCGCGTAAGCAAAGGCAGTGAACAAAAGCCCTATAACCTCCCATCTTGTGTTGGCTCCTGAAAAGGATGCAATCCACTCCATGGGGTCGTCGATTTGTTTGAGGGGAATACTCTCATTTCGCAAAACATCTTTCGCTATAATTTCAAGATCTACCGCATTCCTCTGGCCCCGCAGCAGATTCCCGTACGATAACCAGAGTGCTTTCAAAGTTAGTCTTCTACTCAGCTTATGAGCCCCCACTACTACCACGTTATCGAGATACCACTCCATGAGATTTTGGCATGCTTCCTCCCCCGGCAATTTCATCAAAACTTGCACCCCAATTTGGAGTTGTGCTGGCTTCTCCACGTCGATCTCAGCATTCGAATCTGACACCACTTTCGGTTCCTCAGCCAAGCTGCCATGTTGGACCGTTGCGGAAAAGCTTGTCGGACCAAGGAAACCCGACGATTCGGACGACCATTTGGACTCCTGGCGTGAATCAACACGGCGGACCTCTACGCAAGAGGCAGGGCTAGAGACCTGTGCCAACGTATGCGATGGCAACTTAGATGCAACTGTTGTAGCCTGTTTAGACTTTGTCATCGGGGCGGCCAGGATGACGCATTGTGTTAGGGTTCGTCGCTTTCTACATCTCGAGCATACGGGAAAGGCGTGGTCGCATTTGAGTTTTGCTTTTCTACACGGCTCGCAGGCAGCTTGTTGACCATTTCTGCGTCGGGATGAAGACTTTAAGTTGCCCCTATCGGACTTGGGTTGCGGTGTATCAGTGGAATTATCACCCATAGTGGTCCATCAATTACAGATTTTGTAGATTAAAATCTAAAATTGCATAGGACATGGACGGCTCAAAGTTAGAATAGAACGCACATGCTTAGAGGATCGAGTGAGACTTTGGAAACATGTAAAAGCCTGGACTACAGTAGATGCGGCGTTCGCCACTTTGTCGGCCCTCGGACTCGGACCTCGCTTAAGGTTTTCAGCCGTTACGCTAATACTTTTATGGCAGTGTGGTTCAATGGGATATCATTGGCCTTGGGTTTCATTCGTCTTTTGATATTGAGGGCCGAATCAAACAATCCGCACCCTATCCTGCTTAATAGCAAACCTCCAACCATTGTCAGCATTCAGATTTCACTCACATGGATACAGCCATGGAACTTGAAATCGCTGAAGCATCTCTACTTGAAACCCCAAACCTGGTGAGTATAGACCACTTGGACTAGAAGTCATTTCCAGTGAGTCCCAGTCCCTGTGGTGTTACTTGCGCTAAAAACGTCATGAAGCCTCTGTGGTGACGAGGTGGGGTGATACTTATGTTAATATCTGGTGAGAATCCAATGACATGAAGATGTTCTTGAGGCTGCCTACGACGCAGGTCTTCCGATCGCTGCAGCAGCAAGAAACCAAAACCAAGAGGCTACAGGATCCCCTTCCGTGTAAGTTACTATTGTTCGCTCAATTTCTAATAGCTGATACATCTAGGAAGGTATCCTGAATATGCCATGTGTGTGGCTGCTTGTGATAGGGGCTACCAAAAATGGATATTTGATAATAAGGGTTCGAACTACGGTTCTCTGGTAGATGTCATCGCTCCTGGCCAGAACATATATGGAGCCATAAAAGACTACTCCAAAAAGTCGCTTACAATCAAATCGACTATGTCTGGAACAAGTCAAGCAGCAGCAATGGTTGCAGGAATAATGGCGACCTATGTCGGATACGAAAACATACTCTCGAATGCTTCCACAGTGTTCGATCGAGTCCAAGAAAATGCATTCCTGGCATTGCTGGCGGCTTTCCAGCAAGCCCAGCAACCAGGAACATGTTCATTAATACCGGTATAAATAATCCGGGAAGAGGTGCAGATCCATATGCAGAAGCACCAAGTGATAAAGTGGTCAACGGAGCAGCCGGTCTCAAAGTACCTCAAGCAGCCGCTGCAGCCAATCCCCAAAGCGCCGCAGCGGACCACCATCACTGGACATGATCCTAGTAAGCACACTTGTTAAGCTTGTACCAAGTGCTAAATGTTTCTTTAGGTGAACCTAGTAATTTCAGTTTGCCGCCACCTTCGACGACTGATTATGAAGGAGATGTTGAACTAGATGATTCAACTGCAAAAAGTTCAGGCCAAGCAGCAGTACCAAGCCCATCTCAAGCAGCAACGATAAGCTCATCTCAACCATCAGCAACCACAACCCAATCCTGTACTAGCGTCTCCAACGCCCAATGGATCTCTCGACGTAGCGACAAGCGGTCTCAATACCTTCTACGCCGCCGCCGCCGCCGCTCAAGGCCCCCAACCCCCGGGTAACGGTACCTTCTCGTAGATCTATAATGCCAACACACCCACCGCCGTAAGCTTCACCATCAACTGGGAGCAACCCGCTTCCTTCAGTTTCGTGCAGGCGGATTGCGTTGCATTGATCTCGGGCATTAGAGATAGTGAGTCTAACCCCAGCCAAATCCATCAACGAAAAACGTGAAAGTTGGTTGCAAAGTAAGCAATTCTGATAACGAAACCTACAGACTGCTATAACAATAACCCCTCCAATCCAATGAATTGGAACCGCGGCGGTAGCGTCGCCGTTACAAACACCATCCCCAGCATCACTTTCCAAATGACGCCCCTTGCAACCCGCTATATCCCAGGCCCATGCGGCCTACACGTAACGGAAGACGGGTCCTGGGTTGGCTCCAACCTCCTAGACTCCTCCAGGACCTACACCTTCTCCCTCGTAACAACCGTAAAGGACGGCGCTGGAAACACAATCGGGGGTTCCTTCCCCGCTGCCGTCGGCTGCGGAGACTCCAACCCCTATCAACTCCCAAATGTGTATTATGACACTTTGGTATTAACGCCTGAGGCGAGTGGAGATTATATCAAATTTTCTATTGGCGGACAGCAGTGGAAGTCCCGTGATGCGCAGTGTAATGAGGGGGGGTATGATGGTCTTTAGTCGCCGGATGTGAGCATATTTCCAATCGAGAGCAAAGAAATTGAAAGGTAGAACTAATGTCTCTTTCACTTTAGCATCAGGATATGGATTGTACTTTCAACTGCTAAGGAGGAAGGGTTTTGCCACTTGGCATTTAAGGCGTTGTAGAAATTAAGATTGTCAGTTTGACAGGATGTACAACAGATTTTTGTTGCCCCGTCATTAGCTGGAGTTTAGGCAAGGCATTTTTGAGAAGAATTTCTTTTCTCTTTGATTGTATGAATAGAACTTCATTTACGCTTGCGCCTCAAGAGGGCGCTGGACAATGCTAACCTCCCAACACAACAATAACTAATACTGTACAGATGAAAGGAGTACACTTCCAAGCAATCACGTTAAACCATTCGTACACAAACCCCCATAATCCAAGCCACTTAGATCTCACACATGCTTAAGAGCACTTGGATCGTACCACGTTCCGGTCTCAGATCGCCGATCCAGCCCACGTAGCCCTTACCATATTGCGCAAAGAGAGCCGAACTCCGACTTGAAGGGTCCTCGGAAAAATTAACAAATACTTGATCTTCCAATGCAGCATTAGCAAGTACAAGTGCTTCTGTTTGATACTGGTGCCAGAGAAGCTGTTCACGACGACTCTTGAAAGCCGGGTTGACATGAGGATTTTGTGAAAAATTCGCGCGTTGATAATCCCCATATTTCCAGCCCAGATCAATCATATTCATGAAGAAGCGGTTCACCTTGTCGGGTTTACACCAGCGGCCGCAATCAAATCCGAAGATGACTGTTCCACCTGCTTTGGTATATTTGATCAGGTTCTCCTGGACGGCGATATACTTGTCATTCATGACACAGGGATCTGTGGCGATAACAGTAGGGTAATTTACTTTTGCACTTGAGAGGGCCTTTTGGAGATGTTTGATGGCGCTGGCGGTGTCCAGTAACTCGGCCACACCGGCTCTGGAGCGTAGTTCTTTGATGGCCTCAGCGTATATCGTATCAAAGAATGGTTTTTTTTCGAGGCTTAGAAGAATAATGGAGTGCCGCGTGTTCAGAGCTGCAGAAGTATAGGGCAGTGGTTGCTGGTCTAGCTTGCTCAAGATCGAGTTGATCTTATCTTTATCGAATGTCCACTTTTTTCCCCCACGGAGGCCTTCTGAATTTTGATTTCCAGTTTGGGTTTCGAACCACTTTATCTTAGCTTCTTGTGCAGGTGTCGGACTTTCTGCGTCGTAGGCTTCCAGCAATTCTCGCCAGCCTGAGTATCCACCAACATCATGAGGGCAACTGTGTCCTTCACCCTCGAGGCAAGCGAAATGTGGTCCAACGGCATGTCCAAGACCAAAATCCGTGATAACAAGATCCCAGCTCGGCCATCCTGAGCGAAAATCGTATTTGTAATGGATGGCCCGCTCTTTGCTTTTCGGATGACCCAGGAATTTGGAAAGAGGGGTGTCTGGATTGTTCTGATGTGTGATTTTGAAAATAGATTCACTTTCATCATCAGAATCGCTGTGGTTCTTGTCCAAATTAGGAATCTCGAATTGATAGTGAGGTGTATATGCCCATTCAAATGCAGTCAAGACGGCACGATGAAGTTCGGCAAACGTAGAGTACGCAGGACATGAAAGCGTTCGCATAATTCGTGGCTTGGTGATGAATTGGGGAAGTAGATCGACCTTGAGAATGTAATGCTGGGGTTCGCATTTTCCTTTGTGGCGGGAGAAGTCCTCTTCCTGGCAGTCGGCACCTGTCCACAGAGGAAAGTCAGCAGGGTGCCAGCGTACGACTCTTTGTAGGGAAGACTTGCCGCAGTAGGCACGAGATTTACAGCGTCCACATATGAGAAGTGCAATGCCTTGACTGCTTTCTTTGCGACAGACAGCACACTCAGTCGACATGTTTGTTGCCTTTATTTCTGCTGGAGATCAAGATTGTCCGTGAAAATTGATGGATGTTCCAAAATTTAAAGTTAGCAAGACGCGATAAAGTGATATGTGTGTGTTAATGATCGTGTTTGATGGAAACTTGACTGAAGAAAGAAGTGCGAAGCGTTCCCATTATACACCTGCCCACCCAAATCGTGCCTGCCGAGTCCATCTTTAGCAACTCGAGGTGCTGGCAAGAATAGAAGGGAAGCTGCGTTCTACCTAGTCAACCCAAACCCCTAACCACTTAAAGTACCTTTCTAGATGAGCAGAGTTCCCACCAGCGGCGATAATTTGGCACAGAAAATTGCCATGAGAAAACGGCGTTGGATAGGGATAGAGAGGATGAATGAAAGGTATAGGTTTTCGGGGATGGCAATAGTAATGAAAATGGCCTCCCGGCCATGAAAGAGCGGCATTCATTAGAGGAAAAGAACTTGATACAAGGGAGGATTGAAGAAAACTTAATCAAGCCTTCCTGGTAGAGTCGAAACTGAAAAGTGCTTTGTGTCTTCCGAGAATGGAACTACATTTCCCTTTATTCTTCCACACTGTGTATAATGACAGCCGGTTGTACCAATTTGTTTCGAATATCCACTCCGTTAAGCAGATCATTTCCCTCAGCCCTATTGACAGCCGCCTCCCAAGTTGTTTCAATCCCAGCCTTCATGTGTCTCTTCGCAATCCGATTCCTGGCGAGATCTGGATCAACATCCACGAACCACGTATCATCTACCAATGCCTTGATTTGATTCCAAGGTTCCTCGTCCAACAACAGGTAGTTTCCCTCCAGAAGTATAAATTTGACATCAGGAGTTATCCTAATTCCACCGTCGACAGGGTCTTTGAGGGCATGGTCGAAACTCGGGGCGAGTATGATATCGGAGGGTGTGAATCGAGATTTGGATAGGGCGTGGACGAGCTTCAGTACACCTGCGTCGTCAAAAGTCCAAGCTGCTCCACGCCTGGCATACGCCTCGGCTTTGTTGGGGAGTGCATCAAGGGTCGAACGTGATAAGTGGAAGCCATCCATTGGGAGGACAGCGGCGAAAGGTGCTGTAGCTGTGGCATTGAGGCGCTGCACAACTTTGGCTGCGATTGTCGATTTCCCAGATCCTGGAGGCCCTGCTAGCACAACCACGATGCGGGGTTGACCAGCGTCTCCCAGCTCTTTCGTGAGTTCCAAAGTGCGGTCAGTCAAGGAGGAGTAGACAGGCTCCATGACTGCGTAAAGTGTGGGCGAATTGTTTTTGCGACTTGAGGAAGTCCATCACATAGATTCATATACGGTGCGAGCTAGGTCGACAGAGCTCCGTAAGGGCGTTGGGGGATGGGGCCCACCCCAGCCTCCAAGCAAGTCAGTTCAGTCATGCTCGAATGGATGATTTGGGGTCCCTGGGTCTTGAGTCGAGAGAAGCATTGCAAGGAGGGGAAGCATGTCGAGTGATAGGTTGCGTGTGGTGTATTGTGTGATACGTTGATGTTGCGATGGCAGTGGTCGTGATGGTTTGGAAGTATGATTGCAAGCTATGCGAAGTATTTGTTCCTGATTGTACGCTGATAAAGGCAAGTCTGCGTAGATGTGAGCACCAGACTTTCATCCCATTTCCCTAATGTCAACACAACACCACGATCTGCATACTAGCATACCAGCATATCTCGAGCGTTCGCTTTTTGCGCCCTACTCTCGGCGTGCGCGCACCTATTGAGCAATATAAATTCAAAACCACAAGCATTTTTCAGCCAGCTTGATCGCATCGCAATGAGCGATCACGTGGCCCTCTCCACTACCAGTGACCCCGGAAATTTCCCACTTTGGCCCAGCAAGCTTCCCGCAATTTTCAATGGCCGAGCGTGTGAACGTCCATGGCCCAGACGCGGCTCAAACTCAAAGATATCATCTTCATCCAGACTCTTTTGCTTCAATCTCCATCAGCATCATCATAACTTCCCATAAGGATTCCATCAGATGATTTGCATCTCCTCTTCCTGGCCTACTCGAGTGTGTCCTCCAGTCCATGGTGACTGAAAACAGCAAAATGAGCCCAAGCCCGACGCCAGAATCCGCGGCCTCACAGTTGAAAGCGGTCAGTTGCTCCCTACCAAAACAAGAGTCTTCATTGAGACTAACGGACCACGCTGCAGTGTCTTGAATGCCAGGTAAGCCACCCCTTATTCTTCGTGCCTAGACATTGTGGATCAAGCTGACCAACTGGCCAGAAACGAAAAAGCAAGGTGGGCTCTCTCTTGCAACCTTGATGGCCGCAACCAAATTCAAGCAATCCAGCTAACTGGAGTGTTAACTATAAGTGTACCGGTGAAATCCCTTGTGGCTATTGTGCTCGAACCCAGAAAGCCTGTGTTTACGCCGCGAAGCCGGTTCGAACCCCTCTCACAAGGAAGTAGGTTGGCTCCTCTTGTTGTTCATGGCCATCAGGTAATACCTCTTTTATCAAGAAGTCTGACCTTCCTTAGAAATCTTGATGCCGCAGAACAAAAATGCCAGAAACTCACATCGCTCTTGAAATCTTTAAATCCAGATGTCGACATCGAAGCCCTGCTCAAGAATGGGGTCGCCTCGACATCATCTCAACCTCCGAACAATCCCAGCCCAAAAAGCCCGCAACAGGTGGACGAGGCAAGCCCGGGCTCCTCCCATGAGTACGAGTGGCACGAGGCACCTCTATCCAATGATGATGAGCAGGTGCATTCTTTGAGAGATGGGATGGCATTGTTGTCAACCGACACTTCCGAGTCAGGATACCTTGGTAATATCAATTTCACAATTCGATTCTTCCAGCTATGTAACTAACTCTTCACAGGTAGCAGCGCAGGGTCTAGCATGCTTCAAACCATTTGTTCTTTGTTGTCTCTCAGAAATCCACTGGACGATTCATCAAAAAATGAGCTGTCAGCCATCATTTCAAAGAGGCATCGCTCAGATTCTGGCGTCCTCATGCTTGAAGGTGACTTGGCTTCGTCTTTCGTTACCGATGGACTTATTGATGCATATTTTCTTCTTTACAATACATCTTACCCTGTTCTGCATAGCCAATTGTTCCGAGAAACATATGCAAACCGCTCCCAAATCGCCAGCACATCAGCATGGCAATTAATATTCTATACCGTTCTCGCTATTGGTCATTGGGTCCTTAGCTCTAGCGATGACCATGCAGACTCGCCATATTATCTTGCAGCACGTTCTCGCATGTCTGCAGGTATGCTCGAATCGGGGACTCTTGCTGGGGTACAAGCATTCTTGCTCATGGTAAAAACCTGTGATTTAGCTCATCCTTCACAAAATTTGCTGACCTCTGTATAGGGAAATTATCTTCAAAAAAGAGATAGGCCCAACACGGGTTACAACATGATTGGTATTGCGTTTAGAATGGCGTTGGGCTTGGGACTCCATCGAGAGATCGCGTCGGCCGAGGGTGAGCAGAATACCCTCAACAAGGAAATCCGCCGAAGAATATGGTGGATTTTGTACATGGTCGACTCTGGTTTCAGTATCACGATGGGTCGACCTACAACAGCCAGTGATGCCTTCATAGATGTTCGATTGCCTCAAAACATTGAAGACTCGGTTGGTGCATTCCCTCCTGCTCGCACATAAGCTAATGACAAAAAGCATTTGACTTCCGATGAGGTCGCTCTACCACTCCCACCTCCGGTCGATTATCCAACAAGCTATTCTGCAATGATCGCCCAGGCTCAATTGGCAATCATTGCGAACAAAATATACAACGAATTTCTCGCCGCACATATCAGCAATGCGGTAATCAGCGAAGAACTTGCTCATAAATTCGAAGAGGAACTCCGTCTCTGGAAGAAATCCCTGCCGGAATATTTCTTTGAAGATGAAATACCAACCTGGTTCCTTGGCGCAAAAGCTGTGCTACTATGGAAAGAGCAAAATCTTAGAATGATTCTGTGGCGGGGAGGTCAGCGATCCTACAAAACCGGGTCGAGGAGTGAACTTGCGGTCCAGAAGTGCATGCATGTTGCAATCGAAACAGTTCAAGTCATATGCAACTTTTGCACGTCGAATGGGAGATTACACCAAGGTCTCAGCTGGTACGCTATTTACTTCCTTTTCCAGGCCGTTTTGGTGCTCGACGTCGGACTCCTTCAGGCACCCGAAGATGCTCTCGCGACTACGTGGCGAAGCGTAATCGATCAAGCTAGGCAATGTTTGTCCCAGCTCGGTGGAACCAGTGCTGCTGCTCTGAGATGTATTTCGGTGCTCAATCGTATACATACCCATCATATTTCGGTCGCATCATCTAATCAGCGACAAGCTACAAACGACCCCGGAGCAGATGTTTTCGACAAGTTTGGAGACGCTGGTTTACAAAATGGGCATCTTGATTATTCCATACACCAAAGTTTTACTGCGGATCCTGCTCTACAGTTCTTCCTGGATGGACAACCAATGACGAACCTCTTCGAAGGCGTTTCTGGGTTTCCCAGCACACAAGAAGAACAAAACTTCGATTATATCCCGGGCGATTTTTACAACATAGAGGACTTCGATACGTCGATGAACTGGCAAAACAATACCTTTTGAGATGTCAGCAATTATTTTATCCTCCACTCCGCACCAAAAATACAAAAGATAAAGATGCCACTGAGATAGTGAGATTGTTCTACATTTCAAACAGATGACTAGGGACACCAACAAAGGCGTTGAAAGCTCATGACAGATTTTAGGTATGGTCTATGATTTAACCTATCTAATCAAAAGTGATCGCTGCTTTGATGCAAGTCTTGTTCCGGATTGCATCCAGGGCTTCACCGAAATTCTCCAGCCCATAAGTATTTGTCACGATCCCCCGCACGTCAACTTTTCGGGTTTCTAGGTAGTGCACAGCACGAGGCAAGCACCACATCTCGGAGAAAGACCTAAACACATTAGCTTCCTGGATAACATCAAGTATATTGGATATCTTACCCGATCATGGTAATTTCGTCAGAGAAAACTCGCGCGGGTGAAACATTGATCAACGCCTCCTTCTCGTACACACCATAGTATACCAGTTTTCCTCCTCTTGTACAATAATCAATTGCTCTCTCGAGCAAAGCATGGGATCCAGATGCTTCAACAACAACATCAAATCCATATGGGTACTTCGCCTTCAGGTCTGCCCATTGCTTTGATGCATCTTTCCGACTCAATTCGACATATTCATCGGCGCAGTTTAGCTTCTTTGCCAAGTCCATCTTTGGTCCTTCGTTGGATGCCAACACCAAGTGCGCGCCTCCATTCGCCTTGAGCAGCTGTGCGAGACAGAGACCGGTAGGCCCAGCACCAATCAAAAGAATGTTAGATCCAACCTCAGGTCGGATTCGATCCATACCATGAACTGCGCAAGATGCCGCTTCGAATAGAGCAGCTTCTTCCCATGAACAGTTCTCAAAATGAAATAGCTTCTCAGCAGGATATGCGCAATATTCGGCAAAGCCACCATTGACTAATGATTGAATGTCAGCCGACGCACTTTGGAGTAGAGTGGAACGACTTACGATGGACGCCGTGGGCTAAGAAGTTCTCGCAGTATAGAAGCTTGCCCTGTCGGCAGAAATGACAGTAACCACAGAGCTCTGAGTTGTCTGCAGTGACCTTATCACCGATCTTGAAACCCTTAACGTTCTCGCCAATCTTCACAACAATCCCGCTCGTCTCGTGCCCTGTCACGACAGGTTTTCCTTGTGTCAAAGCAGACTCGAAATCTCCGTTATGGATGTGAAGGTCGGTTCCGCAAATACCGCAAGATTTCACTCCATGTTATTAGCCTTAGATTTGTTGGCATCAAGGCGTGTTTACTTACCTTTGATCAAAATCTCATGGCCCTTTGGTTCTGGAACTGGGATAGTAACGAGCGAGTAATCCTTCAATTTGTTGTACCGAATGGCTTTCATTTCCGTGGGAACGACATACTTCGTGGCAGAGCCATTGGTGGTTCCGTTGGTTGTTCCGTTGGTAGCAGGCATTTTGAGCAGCTAAATTATTGAAAATTTCGTGTGAAAAGAAGGGGGTTCGCAAGTTTCTGGCTAGATATGAAGTTCCTCTGCGGTACTGAAGCTCATATATACTGTTGCCCCTTGGCCTGCATTGTACCCCTCCAAAAAAATTTTGTGGATTTTCTTATCCGTTATCGAGTGCCTTTCCCCACCACGGTCTTGTGTGCTCCGGGTTTGGCTGTTATTTTGTGGCGCTTCCCCATCGAGCACAGCGCTCCTTATGAGGAACCCGCAAAAGTGTCATGCGGTTCGTGAAAGGCAAAACGTATGAGTCGTAAATGACCTACCCGACAGTGGATCCCGACCGCTGCCAACCAGGAGCACAGTACTCCGAGACGCGAAAAACATGGCAGATGCCCAAGAGCCGCTAGTCGAACAATTGGAACGCTGTCGTCCGCAATTCAAAATGCCTGGGGAACCTCCAACGCTAACCAACTGCGGGGATTTCTGGGGTAGATTCTCTCTCCTGATTTTGTTCTTGTGCTCCGAAAGGGTTGAGTATAAGTAACGCCTTTGGCCTCACTTTGAAGATCTTTTCTTTTTCTCGTCAGAGTCCGCTCAAAGTTCCTCGACTTGCAACTTGCTTCTTACAATTTTTTTGCAACTGAGTTGTCCTGGGAAACAAGGTCTCGGGCAAGTCTTCACCCCTGTCAATACCTCAATTGAGCATCTTCAAAATGGTCGCTGCTGTGGGTGCCGCTATTGCAGGCGACCAAGAGTTGTCATATGGACCTGCGGGTAAATTCTTGTTGACTCTATTCATGTTCATGCAAAAATTAACACAAAATAGGCTACAAGGGTCTTGTACGAGAACCATACATTCTCTCTCTAGCGTGCTTTGCATCTATCGGTGGTGTTCTTTTTGGGTATGCTATCAATGTGCTTTCAAGCATTTTTGTACTAACCTTCTTTGTAGATATGATCAAGGTGTTATTTCCGGTGTTCTTGTTATGAACAATTTTGTAAGTCGTCCTCATGTCTTTCAAATGGTCAAATCTAAGAGAAATTTTGTAGGGCAAACAATTCCCACTCCTCGCAAACGATGCAACACTTCAAGGATGGATGGTAGCCGTTCTCACCCTGGGTGCCATGTTTGGTGCTCTAGTCAACGGCCCAATCGCAGATCGCATTTCTCGGCGATGGTCTCTACTTCTAGCCAATGTTGTTTTCCTCATTGGATCGATCATTCAAGCCGCGGCTGTCAATATCCCTATGATTTTTGTTGGAAGATTCTTCGCCGGTCTTGCTATTGGTCAACTTTCCATGGTTGTGCCACTGTATCTCGGAGAGCTTGCGCCGCCAAACATTCGAGGAAGTCTGATTGCGCTACAACAGTTGGGTATCACTGTTGGTATCATGGTTGCGTTTTGGTAAGGCACATTTTTGTCTTTATGCGGAAATCTCTGACATCAGCAGGCTTGACTATGGAACCCAACACATTGGTGGGACTGGTGATGGACAAAGTCCTGTGGCATGGCGATTTCCTCTAGCTCTTCAATGCTTGCCATCTCTCATTCTAGCCGGCGGAACTTTCTTTTTACCATATAGCCCAAGATGGCTTATGACCAAAGGTACGAATGATTTTTCTACCCTCTAACAGTGATGTTAATGTCTTTGCAGGTCGTGAAGAAGAAGCCCATTCCACGCTTTTGCGCCTTCGCCGAGTTGATTCCTCCGACCCCAGAATCAGACTCGAACTCCTTGAAATCAAAGCGGCCTGCATTTTCGACCAGGAAGTTATCGAAGCTAAATTCCCCGGCATCACCTCTCGATTCGTACTCGCTACAAAGCAATACAAGGAATTATTTGTCGTTCGTCACCTGAACCGCCGACTTCTCATCGCCTGCCTCTTGCAAATTATCCAACAATTCACAGGTATCAATGCCATCATTTATTACGCGCCACAAATCTTCAAGGCTATCGGTCTTACTGGGAACTCCATTGATCTTCTTGCAACTGGAGTCGTGGGCGTGATTAATTTCTTCTCCACGATCCCAGCCATCATGTTCCTTGATCGATGGGGTCGCAGAAAGGTGTTGATCATCGGAGCGATTGGCATGGGTATCAGTCAATTGATTGTCGGTACGCTATATGCGGTTTATCAGCACAGCTGGTTGGAGCATCGCTCTGCTGGTTGGGTTGCTGCTGTCTTTATCTGGATTTACATTTCCAACTTTGCCTTCAGTATTGGTAAGCTTTCTCCCCTCATCCCCATCTAAAACTTCACTAACTGATTCCCGATAGGTTGTGTGAACTGGGTAAGAAATCCACTCCTCAATTCGTTCTTTTCTCCCCCAAAATCACTGTTAAGATGAAATCTATGCTCTTGAAACAACCCAAGCAATGCTTCCCGCTGCATTTAACTCATAAATACCCTGGAACAAATATATGCTAACTCCTCCCAGATCATGCCCTCCGAAATTTTCCCCCCAGGAGTCCGCTCCAAAGCCGTCGGCGTCGCCATCTCCACCAACTGGCTCAGTAACGTTCGTCTCCCCCTCCCTCTTCCCCTTTCACCCACACAACTAACACCTCTTTCCTTAACAGTTCATCGTAGCCCTCATCGTCCCGCGCATGTTAAAATCCATCACCTTCGGCACCTTCTACTTCTTTCTCGTCTTCTGCGTCATCCTCGTCGTCTGGGTGTACTTCTGTGTTCCGGAAACGAAAGGTCTACCAATCGAGGAAATGGATAAGATTTTTGGAGGGAATCAGGGAGTTGAGGATATGGCGCGCATTGCGGATATTAGGAGGAGGTTGGGGATTACGGTTACGGGTGGTGAGAGGCTTGGGGAGGGGAAGGAGAGCGAGAGTAATGGGGATGGGAGTGATTTTGGGGAGGAGAAGAGGGTTGTTGAGGTTAGCCATCATGAGGCTTAGTGGGTTTGGGTTGGTGGGGGCTGAAGTTAAGGGCATTTGCGGATGGGGAAGTAGGGTATGGGATGG
>JAAMPI010000822.1:0-25012 GCA_013054445.1 Cudoniella acicularis | reverse complement strand
TCGCACAACTGACAAGTCCAAATCTGGGTGTTGTTCCCGAAATTCATGTCTCTGCTTGACGCTCTTCTGCCATAACCTCTCGCTCTTCTCCATCATGTTCTTGATATTCGTCGTTCCGAGAGTACTCGATATGCTGTTCCTGAAGTCTTCCGCCGTAGGAACCCAGTTTGGGAGTCGTCCTCCGATCGTAGGGTTGCTGCTCAGCTGGAAAAATAGTATGATGGTAAAAACTGCCACGGAGCCATAAATGGCGAACTGCACAGGTCTCCCGAACCGCATCTTGTCCGATTTCGAGTATGTATCGTCTTCGTTCTGTATGCGACAGGTTCCTCCCTGCGAGCTGTTGTCTGTTGATGAAAAAGGAGGTCAGAGAAAGCTCTGCGAAAACGCGACTTTGAAGTCGAGGAGGTGTACAGTGAGACAAGGGCGACGAATGGCGGCAAAGAAAAGAAACGCCATCTACAACTCCTAGGCCCCTGATCCGGTGCATGGCATTTTGTTTTTGGCAGACGCAAGAAGCCTTGCGGCCTCTCAGAGCACGAGGAAGACGAGGCCAACCGGATCTTGGGGCTGAATTGAGACGCTTGGAATGGCCATGGATCATTTCCACTTATGCGGGCTGGAAGCATAACACGAACCACGATCTCGCGATTTAAGACATTTTGTAAGCCATCGCTTTCCAAAGTTGGAATATTCTCCAATCAGAGGTTCAGGGATGAGCCTCCAACTCAGGGGTGGCTGCTAAGCTCAGGAGTATTGATACTCTTTTAGGTGGTAGTGGCCTTGCATATTGGACTCGGCATGCCATTTTGCGATTCGGGTGTAACCCGGGTAAGATTCGCTCGCTCGGGGGTCCGAGGAGGGTGGTTGCAAAACGGATTGAAGGATGTTAAAGAGGATTCCTCTGGCCCAGGAAAGCAAGAAAGGAGAGGATATCTGTCCACTTCCATATGAGAATTGCGTGCACAAGATATTGCTCGTTTGGAAGAAACAAAACCGAGCAAAATTAATGAACATGGAGAGCTGGAAGAAAGGACCCTGTCTGATATTGGCATGGCTGCATTAACCTTATCCCCTTTAGGAGGACCCCGCCTTTCTGAGTAAGCAGCTCAATTTCCCCGATCTCTGATGAGCACATTCCTTTTTCCAAATATATATCACAGCGACACCTCAGTGAGGAAGTTGAATAGACGACCGAGTGAGGCGACCGAGTGCCGCTTAGATGCATGGAAAATACCTGCCGCTGAGTGGCGATGCGCAAAATTTGCAAGAGAACAGCTACTGTTACGGGAAAATTGTCGGGGCTCGGGATTCTGAGTCTAGAAATGGAAGTGGAATGGTATGTATATCTATTATTAATTTATCGTGAATCAATATCTATGTCTTTCTATGTCTACGTCTATGTCTGTATCTCTGTCTCTCACTGTATCCTTGAGCCTGATGTCTATGTCTATTTTGTCTATGTCTATGTCTATGTCTAAAGTTCTATCTCTTTCTGTGGGTTTGTCTATGGATATAATTCGCTGAATTGTGTGTGCCCAATTCCAAGCATGAAAGTCCAAACTCGAGGTTCACTAACGCCAATAATCAAACCAGCGCCGTGGGATATCTCGGTAAGGACTGTACAACACATCGATCGCGATCTTCCAGCGCGTTCCTTTAGTACCTTCAGTACCTTCACCCAATGGTCCGCCTAAGGCTGCCTTCAACAGATGGATTCTGATCAGCCACCACTCAATGATGCGCATCTTCATCCTTTCCAGGCCAACAAATCTTCTTCTGCACAATGGCTTTCACATGGCAGAACATGATGAGAAGCCACAAGAAGAATAGCACAGCCCCCATTCCGGTCCCAACAACATAATGGCGTTGCAACTAAGCTTCTCCCCAATTCTAATTGTCGCAATCGTGAAGCCAACATTCGGGAAAACATACGCATACCAGTTGAGATGAAAATCGTTCCTCGCTACTGCCTCAACAGATGCGACGACAGCTATCGAGAAGAACCAAAAGGCCAGCACCCACAGAGCGATGGCGGTTACGAGTGCAAGGAGCTGCAGGAAATCTGGGATGAGTGCTTGGTTGGTGATTCCGATCAGGGATATGTACGATGGGAAGATATTGGCTGCAGCAACATCCTGTGCCATACCAATGAGAGCAAGCGCCGTGAAGGATGGAGGGCCGACTGCGATGAACATGGCTGGTCTGGATGCATCAACTGGTAGGCCTACAGTCAGGAGCCGACCAAAGTAGATGCCATACATCATGATAGCAAGCATCATCCCAAGGCCTTGGAACGAAAGGCCAGCAACGATCATTGGCAATGCATGCTCAGCTGGCTGTGTCTTGGCGATGGCAGAGGCAAGTGTCCCAACCAACATTGCCGGGAAAATCGGGAGAACCCATCCAGGAAGAACATTGGTGATCACCAGCTTCTTGACAGTGAAAAGAACATGGTAGTAGAAGATTGCCACAAGGGTTGTGCAGACGGTGTATACCCAGAAGGTGACGCGGAGTGCCGTGATAAGCCAAGGTCCACTGTTGGGAATTCCGTACGCCGTTGTGTTCGTTACCATGGTGGCGAGACTGAGCCAGAATGTTGCAAAGAAGAAGCCTTCGTGCGGGTTCGTGAGCGCATGTGTGAGGGTCCCGGGGTGAAGAATGAATCGAGTGATCATTGTGACGCTAACGAATGTAAAGAAGAATAGATTGAGAATAAACATGGCCGTCCCCAGAGTAATGAGAGTTGGATTTCGTCCGGGAATGACAGACATGACGAAGGCGACCCCTCCGGTTGACATTGTCCATGCATACCAGGCGAATGTAAAGTGTTTGAGTCGATCTCGCAAAGATAGCTTCTGCTGCATCTCGTCTTACTTTTCAATATCAATATTTATCGAGTCGTTATCCTTTTCCTTCACAGGCCTGCCCAGAATATCTTCGCGATAGTTCTGCATCGGCGCGGAGATGTGTGGGTAGGGCATTTTTTCCGACGGGAAGGAACCACCTTCGGATGAGAAGGAGCTACTGTCCCTTCTCTCCTGCATCGCAGGCCTGCTGTCGAAATTCCGAATGAATTCTGAACGCCTGTTGGAGAAGAAGTGAAGGGTTACCTCAATGCTGCTAATTCGCGAACCTCGTCGCTCGTCAAAAGAACGCCTTTCTTATATTAAACAAGTTCATCAATGGGACCAGCCTTACCAGCCATCTCTTATCAAAAGAAGATTGAAAGATTATTATAGGAAAGCGCTTTTCAAATCCAAATGTGCTGCCGGCTCATACTTAGACCAGTGATCTGCACGAAGCAGTTCGTCTTTTCCAGCGACGATACGCTCAAACCAATTCAAACCCAACTCAAACAATTCTCAACAGAGATTCTCCCATCTGGTGGATCCATTGTGGAGCCAGATTAGGAATATATGACAGCCAAGTTAGGAAGCCAACGCTGGATGACAGGAGAACAGCGACCCAAACGGGACTGCCTAGAGATAAGAGCCTCAAAGTTGTACACAGAACCCTAAAGCATACATCGCCATTGGCATAAACAGCTGCCAAGCAAGGATAGAGCATACATTCCGGCAGATTCGCATCGCTCCCGAAATAGGGGGGAGGATGTTTCCAAGGCTTGGCCACTTAGCTGGTTCGCAGACAGTCTTCTAGACAAGGCTGGGCGGCCTGGGTGGCCAATACCCACTTTGTGATGGAGGTTTTAGCATTTCCATACTCTAGCAAGGCATGCATCAGATTGGTCGATCAGGAGCGCTTGTTGTTGCGGGCCGATCCCAATTGTCCTTCAAGCGCACCTTGCGTAACCTCTTGAGCCGTTGCCAAGTCGGAAGTCGAAGATGAATTTCCTAGCGAGTCGCTGATCGACTGAAATACAGACGTGGGATTCTGCTGCTGCTGTTTCAAGAGCCGTCATCGCTTCACATGCTAAAAGTCATGGCATGGTGATTTGGTTGAGGTTTTCGAAAGTGATGTGGAGGAGACAGCTCGTGTTCCCTTTCTTTCGAGAAGCGATATGTATATCATCGAGAACTCATTCTTAAATCTCAAACCTCCTCTCACCTTTCAAATTCAAAAGATCAGAAAAAGGTATGCAACCGCATCCATTGGATTTTGAGACAGGCTTGGCCTTGCCGGCAGACGCCTTCTTGGCGTGTCTGAGTGTCAAAGCTGAAGCAGTGACATCGTTCATTCGCAGTTGAGCACAGATTCCCGCATGCACAGATCAGCCTGTTCGTGTTGCGTGCAGGAAAACCTTATTCCCTTGGCTCTCTTTTCTTAAACAAAATGCACAGCCGCACGAATATGATCCGGAATGGTCACCCTCGATTATTTCCTGCCGCTTAATCCGTGCCACTAACTTGGTCATAGCACTTCAAAGCATAAACTCCCTATCTCTGAAATACATTATTCAAACCAAAATAGGGTAAAGTTGCACCTTTTCTGTCTATCCCAACTAGTTGAGAAATCACTCAAATGAGGGCTTAATTTCCTATTTTCAAGTGTTTATCGGAATTTTGTGCAATTAGCCACTAGACAGTTGAAAGGATTTAGTCATTTTGTAATCACACCCTGAAGAGGTTGTCGAGGTGTTGATCCCTCCCCCGTGATTGGCAGCCTTGCCATAACAATGTTGGAAGTACGCCACCTGAAAACTATTGGTCCACGGTGGTATCGAGGCTGTGATGTTGGCCCCCAGCTTCCTAAACAGCAATGAATACAGGGTCAGGGATGACGATAGGAGCCTCAGCATTTTCTGTTTCCCCTCTTTCCGAAACTTTCGACGCGTCCGCATTTTGACGTCGCGACAGAACGGCAGCAATGAAACGATCAAACGTCTTGCTTGCTATGTTTGCAAAGCTGCTTCTTGTTTTCGCTTCCACAGTGCCAGTAACCAGTGTTACGCGTGCTCTTCGACCCCGCACAACTCAAAAGTCTATCGACATTCCGTTGCAAGTTACCGTTCGTCTCTCCAGACTTTGCCTACGAAGATGGCTCTCTATAAACATTACTGACGATGAATTCTTCTACAGAAACTGTATACGCCCATTGACTCGGGCCTCAAAACCTACGCTGTGAATATTACTCTTGGTACACCACCGACATCCTTTCAATTGTGGTTGAACTTCGGGTGGGGTGATACCACTTTTTCCAGCACACAGTGTACGTTGTACCCTTTGATATTAATAATTAAGCTAATATCTGGCAGTTAACTGCAGCTTGTCATCTACATGCCTCGGGGCTAACATTGCTCTGTCATCATGGCTTGATTCGGATGGGATACGCGGCCAGCTTCTCCTCGATACGATATCTATACCCGTGGCAAACATTACAACTGAACTTGAAATTGGACAATTAAATTTAACGGGCGAAGTTTTTTTCTTCCAACCATACCTTGGCCTAGGCCTCCCAGTCAACGAAGGAGCTGGTTCCCAGAACCTTTATCCAAATTTTGTCCAAACGTTCGTTAACACTGGAGCTATCTTACTAAATGCAGTCAGCATTTGGAGCGATTCTATAGATGAATCATCCGGACATCTTGTTTTAGGTGGAATCAGTGCTGATATTATCCAGAGCCAAGTTGCAGTTTTGAATGCTACTGTTCTACCGGAAGGTGGTTCTAATGGTTTCCAGCCATTTGTTCCAGTGACTGGGATTTCCATCGTATCACCATCCGGCACTACAGCTATTATTGGAACATCTCCTTTGAATATAACGGCGGCACTTTTTCCAGGGGCCAATGATGGCAGTCTCCCAGGCCAAGCACTACAGTCTCTCTTGACTGCGATGGGTGTCAATTACACTTACAATGCATCCGACCCAGCATCAATCAACCGAGAGCCATTTATCAATGTTCCTTGCTCCTTTGGGACAAATACGACACTCATTGCCTTTACGCTGGGACCAAACTTCACGGTTCAGGCTCCACTTAGTGAGCTTATACAAATTGAGCCCACGGGTTCAAATAGTTCCCTGTGCGTCTTTCAGCTATTTCCCAACGGCGAACTAGGAAATATTATGGAGATACCGCGCCAGTTCACCCGCCGTCTCTACACCGTCTTCGATTACACAAATATGCAAATAACAGTGGCTCATAACTCATTCAACACTACTTCGGCATCTGGAAATACAATCCTTGAGATTCCTGCCGGTGGAATGTCACAGCTTCTACAATCTCAACAATCCACGGCAGTTCCAGCCAATCCCAATCATTCAAAGAAACTCGGCATCGGTCTAGGTGTGGGACTCGGGGTTCCATTTATCACAGCAATCGCCTTGCTTCTTTGCCTCGGGCGATCCAAACTTTTCAAATCCAAGTCGAAGGAAGCAGCAGTCTCGGAACTTCATGGCGCAGCGAATGATCTTAAAGTCGGAGAGATGGAGGGGAACTTCGAGCAGAAAGCCGAGTTAGAGGCTATGCATGGGAGGTCTGAGGTGGAAAATGTGGATGGGATTAAGAAGCCAGAGAATGGGATAGAGGAAGAAGTTGTTTATCATGAAATGCCTGCAAATAATGAGCGAAAGATAAGGAGAAAGCCCGTTCAAATAGCTGGGAACAAACTAGCGGTTGTGGATTAGATGCAAACGAGTGAATCGGGGCACGTTTTGTGAGTCTTCTGAGAAACAGATTTCCAAAATTGTTCTTGCTTTACTTACGAGGTAGTCTCCATGAAGTATATTCAAACCTGAAGCCATAAGGAGTGAGTGAGATATAGACTATGGTGTGGGTCAAGGTGAGAATTCTTAAAGAGGTGCACAGAAGCAAATACGGGCTCTGTTGAACTATACCACAATCATCCTTTCTTCAAAATCAAATACTAATATATTTATTAGTTCCCATCGCCGACGTTCAGTGGGGTCACAGCCCCTGTTACGATCTTAGCGAGCGCTTTCATCATTTTACCCCTGAAATGTCGTCTTTTCTAGCAGCTTAAGAATATTCTATCTGTTCTCCTATGGATGGAATTATTTTCTCCATTTCTGACAGTGGATTTGAAAGAAGGTTGCGCCCGTTCAATTGCGGATCTAATTTAATGAAATATAGCACGTTTCCGAGCCATGCAAACCGATTCCACTGCGACGGGTGCGGCCACTGCGGTGTACCTTGCAATTGCGTCACTTCAAGTTCTAATTGTCTCTTCCAAAGTTCTGATTGATCATCTCAACTCATATGGATTTTCAACCGAGCTTGTTCGGTTGCAGGATATAAAGTTAAAGGATACTTCTATTCGATAACTTCGGTCACACAAGCCTAGTATTTATCCAAACCAACCCAACCTCTTTCACGATGGGAATACTTCTTGTGCTTTCCCTCTTATCTCTTGTCACTCATGCTTTCGGGCAATTAATTGGGCCAGTTGGTGTCACCACTCCTCTGTGCGAAAAAACCCACGAGTGCAACATCTTCGATTTCGGCGGCGTTGCGGACAACTCAACAGACGTCTCCTTAGCAATCACATCAGCATTCGAAAACTGTGTGCAGAAGCATCCCAAAAGTCGACTTATTGTCCCTGCCGGAAACTACCTCCTGAAAACGAGTATTGTGCTCAGCAACGGGAGTAACTGGGCATTTCAACTTGATGGACTGATCACTGCGGAGTATACGGGTAATTCAACTTTTGAAAACTTCTTGGTGCCAAGGGAGTTAATACTCCAGGGATTTGCAGGAGTTCAAGATTTGAATAGTACCATCAATGGAGAGGGTGATGGGAATTTCTTGGAGAATTTGATCGTAATTATCAATGGTCAGTCTAAAATTCCTTGCGTTTGACAGAGAAATGAACTAACAAACCCAGCTGTTGACTTTGAATTCTACTCTGAGAATGGTCTCGGTGCGATTCAGGGACAGGGATATTTGTATCGAATATCTGGAAAGTAAGAACTCATTCCCCTTTGCGAAAGGAAATTGGTTGACATTTTTCCAAGTACAAATCGCCCACGAATGTTGAGACTAATTTCACCTGTTAATTCTACCATTCATGATCTCATATTGATTGACAGCCCAAAGTTTCATTTTGTCTTCGATTTTGGAGTAAATATCGAGGTGTATCATCTAACAATTCGAGGTGCGAACCTGGGCTCGTACGATGGGATTGATGCTATTGGCACCAATTATCATATTCATGATAACGAAGTGAGTTCCTAGACCAGCGTTGTAGTAGATGAATATTAATGCCATCCCAGGTCACAAATCGAGACGAATGTGTTTCGGTGAAAAGTCCTTCAAACCATGCTTTGGTCGAAAATCTCGTCTGCAATAGGGTTGGTTCCGGAATCTCTATCGGAAGCTTGAATGTTTCCGCAGAAATTTCGAATATTGTTAGTGCCTCAGCATTTTCCAATAATTTATAAAATCTTTTACTGACCCTCCCCAGCACGCACGAAATATTTCAGTTCTCGCAGCAAACGAAATTGCTTTCATAAAAACGTATCCGGGTGGCTCTGGATACGTCACGAACGTTACCTGGGAGAACTTTCGCTCCAAAGCAAATTTATACGGGCTAAATGTGGATCAATACTGGCAAGAGACTTTTACTCCGGATACAGGAGCTGTTGCATTGAGCAACATAATTTTTCGAAACTTCACAGGTAATCCATTACCATTTTCTAAACAAAAAGACAATGCTGACAACAAAGGCGGGATCGCGAACGGTGCATTGCGTCCTCCTCTCTATCTCATAGCGAGTGATTTCATCCCCGCTGAGAATATCACTGTTGAGGACTTTTCCCTATGGACAGAATCAGGTGACCACGTTGTCAACCAAATCAGTAATGTGTACGGAAGCGGCGACGACGTTTATGGACCAAATGATGGAATCCAGGTGTTGGAAGCTGGAGCAACGCCCACAGCTTATACGACTTCATATACTATCACGACACCACCATCCGGATGGACCGAGCCTCCTAGTCCCGCATGGGCTGCACCCAGCACCGGTTATGGAAGTAGGTCATGACTCGTGAGATTTTAAAAAATTGTAACATATGCTGACTGAATTAGCAACTGATCCCATTCCGGTATATACGCCAGCGCCTTTGTGGAAGCCCCAAGGAGAGTATGATAAACACTATTGGGGTTCATTTTGAGTTCTCGAAATCTTTTAGAAAAGTAGAAAATTATGTCCAGACCTATAAGGGAATAGAAATCAAGTCTCAGCCCCTTAGACAGGAAAAACAAGTAGTTTCTTCTCAAGACTCCTTGATATCTGCAAATAGTATCTTAAAAGTACTATACCTAATATGTGTGCTTTTACTTCAAGAAAATTATTGTGATTGATCAAGCTTTCGCCGAGCAAGACAAGGCGTTCCCGACAAAAACCTGATTATTTTTTGCAATTCCAAATTCCACATGTGCTGGAACAAAACCATCGCAGCTTCAATCGATACGTAAGGGGACGACTGGCCAGTACCCCTCCCACAAGTCAGAGATGATCCTCGCGAAGTAGCACCCATATCAAAACACCAGAATACATTTCGCGCCAGAATTTAGATTTTGCTTGCCACCTAGATTGAAACCAAAGCGAAGCGTGATCTAAGAGAGGATAACCCAAGAGTCAGAAATGAGGTAATTAGAAGCAGATATTTTCCGAAATTTTGGGCGGAAGCAAAGCACGTCCACTCACGTATTTGTCCCATGTATATCTGCCCGCCAAAAAAGTGGTTGACGCGGCTGTGTTTCTTACCATTGGACGAGGTGGGGGCGAAAGGCAGTCGACTAGTCGCCAGACAGACATTTTCACCTAACAGTAAGTTGAATTGGGTAAAGGCACTCGAAAAATAGCGAGGTTTCCTTGCAGCGCCCACCAGATTGTTAGTACCCGTATACGTGGCTGTAATAGAGACTGCTTAAACTTTGGTATTTGGAGGGCTGTCCAATAGTGTTGGGCAGCTGGGACTTTGGGTACGGTATGAAGTCCGGTGGGGTGATACCCGTACCCTGCAATATCGGGTCGGCTCGAGCGTGCTACCCCACCCGGGTATTCCAGTCCAGGTGCCCACCTAACACTGGTTTCTAAAGTAGATATAAGACTTTCGAAGTATGGATGGTATCTAGATGTATTATCAACCAGGATCAATGCAAATACTGTTGAATTTTGTTTGAGGTTGGCAATAGCCAAAGCTATATTAAACGCTACCCCAGACTTTCGAAGTGTGTCGACGTGGAACCCATGATGGTCTTCCTTTAGGAGCATGTCCCCCGACGAGGCTTTTATGCATAGAAGATGGAATTAAATGCAGAAACGTATGTCGACTATCTAAACAAAAAGAAGTGGGTTGCCCTGACTCTGTATCCCCTTCTTATATAGAACATAAAATGCACCGGTGCTTGCTATTCATAAACCTCAATGTCCCACTCAGATGACCAGATCGAAGGAGATTTTAGTACAAAAGCCGAGCTTTTGTTGGCTTTTACACTTCACTAATGCTTTCCCTAACGAACAGGTCCTCGTATAACATTCGCAAACGAGAACAGCGATCACCTCCGGCTGAATCTTCCCCCATCGGAACGAGCAGTATGAAGAGCACGAAAACGGGCAATATTGCCAGGGTAGTGGTGGCGTGTATGGCGAGATGAATACATTCAAGAAGCGACTGGAAGAATACCCGAAGAGCATGCCCAAGAATGAGGCGACCCAAGGTCACCAATAGACACTGGTGGACCACCACGATGAGCCGGCGCGTATACGATCGAGGATCAATCATCCGAGGTTTCGGCGTGGCTTGACTATCTGCCGCTCTTCGAATCAGATGAGGAATCGGGGCCGATAGAGTCAGAGGCTCCGGGGAGCTCGGCTGTCGTGAGGCTTGTCCTTTCATATCTGACGCACTCAATTAGTTAAGTGTCTTTAAGCGGACTGGGACATAGAGTACTTGTGCTATTGCCAAGCCCCCCCATACCTCCAAATCCATTGTCCTTTTTCACCTTCGCCATGAATTCTGTTCCGATCAGAATATCGACTGGCAAGTTTTCTCCAATTATGAAATCTGCCCGGTAAGTCCTTTTGGTACCAACGTCGTCCAAACCCCATCTTAAGTTGACCTTCCTATCCTTAGCTTCCGATCTCTGGCCTTGGAGATATTCGCTGTTGATAACGCTTTGTGTGCCCGCCCATTCCACAAAATGCGTCGCATCCCACTCGTTCTTGTGTACTAATCTGCCGCGATAATGTCGCGATGATTCAAGAGGATCTTTCGTTTATAATAATTCTTGAAGCACGCCCAGAACGTCCTCGTCGGTACACGTTTCATGGGTAGCTGATCCCGAATGGTTAGATTCCGTTGGGGAAGAGCTCTCCTACTTGTTTTCAGTAGAGCTATTGATCAAGGATTTTGATCAAAGCTGGAGGCGTACAAATCCTTTATTTGCTCCGTTTTGGAGGCCAGAGCCATCTATCGGGACTGGCAACGCCGGGGTCGCAGATGTTACCGCTTGTCCTCATATGTATGAGGTTCGCTCCGCTTCAACTTCCTCGTCTTCAAGTGAGTTGCTGCTGTTTTCCTCCAAGCCTAAGGCCTAATTCGTGTCATTCGAGTGGATCGAGGATCTGCGACTGGTTGACTTGGATGAACTGTTGACTTCTCACGCAAGGCGCGGAGCAAAGTCGTCTGCCAATCTGACCGTTTCTGCTCCATAGCCATCACCTCCAGATGAATCTGTTTGAGTATCTTCGACGTGTGGGGGTGGATTGTGGGAGTCGGAGGGCTTCGTGTGCAGTCCAATCGCCTCCTCGGCTTGTGTCAGCCAGCTAGTTGAAACCCTTTGGCGCAGTGGCGATAATCTCCATCGTGAAACGGGCGAGGGTGGATTTCCAAAGGACCTGGAGTCCGCATCTAACTGGAGGCAATTGCAATGGATCCAGAGAATGTATGTTGGAAGAAGTTGCAACAAGAAAAAGGCTGTTGATCAGGTTGCGGATCGAGGGAAATAGTCTTGTGCACCTGATGTTCGAGAATAGCAGCCTTGCAGGTTCAGTACGCAGCTATGGCATTGGGTTCCCGTAGTGTGCATTCTTCAATCCAGGTTGCCGGAGAATGGGCAGTGGTTTCCGACTTATGGGCAGGTTTCTGTCTTATGGGTAGTAGTCTCCAATCCGAGGCCTGCATTCTTGAGACTGTATGCTACGCAGTGGTTTCTACGGACTCCTTTTAGAACGTTAGGTCTGTATCCCTGAGCGCTGTTAGGGCGGGGGGCGGAGGAAGGGGGAGGGAGGCGGAAAGAGGTAGGAGGAAGAAAAAATGGAAAAGAGGCTTAAGTCTTAGACTTTATCGCGTAGTACACGATTTAGCTTGCTATTTATGGTTAAAACGGAAATGTATATTACTTCTATAGTTTGCGATTTGCGATTTACGATTAAGACTCAAAAATACACTTGTTTTGCGATATAAAATATGAACTCAGGAGATCCCAGGTCCAAGGATGCTCTTTAGTCTCTATCGCATATGTTATTGAGCATCCAAGTCAAGGAACTTTTTACTAGAAGTTCGTTGAACTCGTGATTTAATGAGTCAAAAGGTCTACACCAGAAGGGGGCCTATCGAGGGACTTTGACACGGTAAAAGTAAGTTTAAATAATCTCCATGTGTCTCAACTAATAGCGGTTTAATCAGTTATTTGAAATTGTACTATTCCTCAGTAAATTCATCCCCTTATTCTCTTGTCAGTAGTTGTGGTTCTCTACTCACTTAGCTCAAAGGTTTGGGGCGCTTTCTTGAAAATCGCGAATTTAGGGTGAGTGTCGTCTGATTTTCTTTGAAGGATTATAGTACGGAGTAGACCTCGGTTTGGCATACGCACATCTCTTCAATCCAAGCTTCTGAGTGCTCATATCATCCAGCCTCCCAAGCAAAGGCGGGCGCGGGGCGCAGGCACAGCAGCGGAGATTATGCGGAGACAACTCTTCATTCCAATTAAGTCGCTGCGCTTCGATCTCAGATGGCAGTTGACGCGCAAGTCCAATCATACTGAGCGGTCACTTCTGGACAGTTCGTAACGGATTATTTGTTTACCTGCTGTAGCCAACCTTGAGAACCCCTCCAGAGCCTCCACTGTCCTAGCACTAAAGACATCAATCCTTCCCAAGCGATGGCCTACTTACGCTTCTCGCTAGCTGCATGTCATTTCTTCAAGTGTATGCATATGAGAATAATATACTGAGCTCTTGGACTCATTTTTTCCTCTCTTTCCGCCCCGAATTCGAACTGTTTCCCTTTTTCTGGCCCTTGGAGGATCCGCCAGACTCTTCTTGTTGGCGATACCGGGCAAGCTCAGCTGATTCCTTTTCTTTCCTCGCCCTGTTCTCTTCCATCAGTTCTTCCTCGCTCTTCTGCCAAGATGTAAGCAAATGGTTGCTACCCACCAGTTGAGTATTGAGACTCGAGACTCACCTTAGACTTTCCACGGACCAAAACCAAAGCAGCCCCCCCTGGCGCCATGAATTCCAACTCCCCGGCGTGATGCTCCAGGTAATTTCTGCCGAACAGAGCATCAAACGGGGCATTTGGTATGACCCGGAATTCGGTTCTATGAGTTTTTGCTGCTCCCGACACCGACCAAGTTGAACGAACAAACTCAAAAGAAGAGAAAGTCTTCCCATCGAATGTCATCCACTCTTCGGCCACACCAGCATTGATTTGCAGCCCGCAATCTATTGCGGTCTGGCGGTTAATCCAATTCAGCTCTGTGCCAGTGTCTCCCATGGCTCTCAAGCTTTCCCAACACTGTGTACCGCCATCCTGCCTAGCTATCTCGATATTGGTTGCTGGAAGCTAGGCTTTGCGTCAGCTTAGTTGCAATTTCACTTGTTTCACGACCCTTCCAAAACCTTGATCGTGTGCGGATTTCTTGCATACCTTTTGCTGAACGTACTCTTCCACGGCTGCTGTTTCTTCAGCTACATATCTGAAACCTTGGTTGTCACCTTGACCAAAACCCCCGCTTTCTTGCTGTATTTGCGGAGTGGGCAAACTGTTGTTTTGCTCGTATGAACGCGGAGAGCCCGCAGGGCTCTGCCAAGCTGGCTGGGCATCGCTGGGATTCTGTTGAGGGGGTTTATTGTAACCTTCTGTATGCCGGTACTGGTTTTGGGCTTGATACTGGGCTGGGTGTTGCGCCTGTTCGATGCGATATTGAGTGCTACCGTGACCGAAGGAGTTGCCGAACGAGGGATTCTGGGAGTTTAAGAATTGGTTGCTGTTAAAATTGAAACTGTTGTAGGGGCTGCTCTGGGGATAACCTGGGCTGTCCTGTGGATTGGTGGCCCTTCCAGGTTCGTTGAAGGGGTTCGCCATATTTCAAGAAACAGAGAGTCAGGGATGCACAATATTATCAGTGGCAAATATTGAAACCCTGTTGTGGAACCTGTTGTGCTTGGGATTACACAACCACATCCATTTTCAGCCAGCCCTGGAGCCTGTTCGGTCACGCGATGCCAATCTTTCTCTAGAATGAGGGAAATGCAGGGCACCACATAGGGGAGCACAGGAAAATGTGACACTGAAGCCGAACGAGCTCTTAAGACTCGTCCTACGAGCCAAGGCAGCCGCAAGGCAACTGTGAGGCAAATCGCAAGGCTATACCCGCTATACAAAAGTAATACAGGCAATACGTTACACGGCATGGGCCCCTCTTTTTCCGCTCCAATCATTACCTTAGTACTGTCTTCGGGTACATAGACAGTGACGGACTTTTGAGGTTGAGCATCCCCACTGCTTGAGGCTCAAAACATCGCGAGCCTCAGCGTGTTTGGGCGCAAGCTTTGGTGCTAGACATTTTTGGTTCCGCTTTTTACACTGGCCATCACAGTTCTTCCATTTCTACCCCATAACTCGATTTCAGCCCAACCCTCGTCCTTTTGTTGGTGTTTTGCTGAAGGTGGAAGGATACGCCAAGATTTCGCATCTCATGGCCCATCACGGCGAGCTCGCGATCAGCGTTGTCGATAGTATTTCCGTATTTAAGTATACGCCCCACTCTAGTAATATGATTATAAATCTGTACGGTACTGAGGTAATTAGTAGTAATTTAACACGTACGGAAATAGTTATTATTTCTATAAATACGTACTACTTACAGAAATATACTAATATACGAACCCCCCCCCCCTAGGGCACCCTGTTAGGGGCTTTTCAGCTGTATAATCTCTACACTTTATACGAAATATCATGTGGTTTTATAGAAAATGCTTATTATAAGCCTCCTGTTTCTAAATTAAGAGGAACATACTATATTACTCACTTAAAAGTTTAAAAATAGAAGTATTCTAAAAGAAAAAGAAGACAATAAAAGCTTCTATTTAATCACGTGTTTCGTATAATAGTATATCCTTAGTATTATGTACTTTAGGCAGTATTGTACGCCGTAAGTGATGTAGACTCGGTACTATACGGGGGTGGTAAAAAAGCCTTAATATCAGCCACCGTAATACGGGCCTATACTATCGACGGCACTGCTCGCAATTTTCAGACGGCTCAGTGGGCTGAACATCCAAAATCTTTTGTATTTGCAGGTCAAGATAACGCACCTTGAAAAGGATCTGGAGGAGCTTGTTCGCTGTGATAAAGCAAGGCCAAGTCGTGCATTATACGCCAAAGATTGGTGGTCTCTGGCAAGATCTCGAGGCGATGGATGATGAATGAGAAAAGGCAGCGGAAGAAGGTTCTCCAAATTTGGAAGGCACTAAAAGAGTACAGTACGTATGCAGTCCGTGTGTATAACACTGCAAAGTTGCAAGCCAAGTCGGTGCACGTGTGTAATCATGTGCTGCTTTTGGTATATTTAAGCTTAGGACCCACTTAAAAGCTAATCTTTCTACAGGTAAGCAACTCTTACAGATTTCCAAATTATCAGATCTTCGGACCCCAAGGTCTTATGATCTTAGTTTCCTTCGTGATTGGCTCGAACGACCAAGCATGGGAAACTTCCGCTTCGTGGTCCCGGCCAGCACGCTTAGTCGGAGGAACACACATACGACCTTCTGGCACTTCAAAGAAGGGAAAGCAGCGACCCATTCTCCAGATGGTTATCTGATACAATTATCCCCTTCTTCCACAATGTTCTTGGCTGGAAGTGCTTCAAGCAGCTTCTAGTTGAAGACCCCGAGTCAGGGATCGCGGAATACTCCCAGTCGAAGCTCTCAAATGGTGTCAACATACTCGGGACCATCGCCGGTTTCGTACTACCAATTTTATCGATTGTTGTATTGTACTTTGTCCCTAATACCCTCATTAGATTGGGGCATACTGTGGCATTTACGGCATTGTTCTCGCTTTGTCTGGCGCTTATGTCAAGAGCAAGGAGAGCGGAAATAATTGCTGCATCTTCAGCGTGAGAGTCTTTGCTACTAATATAGAGACTAAACTGATATCTCGAAGCTTGGTTTGCTGCTGTATTAGTGGTTTTTGTTACGACGAACAACGCAACTGCAACTGTATAAAAGAGGTAGTAGATAAGGGAATTATCGAGTGGCACACTGGTATGATCTGTTCCAAGGCACTTACCAATGAGTGTATTAGCTAACGCCTTCAATAGTTTCAACAATCTGGGCACAAAATGTTTCGTTGCTTCAAAATCAGGGGCCTAAGCCGACCTATATTTCCTTGAAGTTACTCGCGTAACAAAAACAATTTTTTCAAATACGAATCTCAATACACTCCATAATTAAAAGGAAATCGGTTACGCTTAATAGAAATAAATAAAACGCCATAGTAAAGTAGGTCTGCTTCTAAATTAGGAGTCTCTATTATTCCCTCTGTAACGAATGAACGTACATTTATTAGTAGGGCCATGCACATAGGTTACAATTAAGGCTAATGAATAAACACTTGTTCCTATATGTTATAATTGTCCAGGGTTAATTTGTGAATGAAATTATGTTGAAGTGTTATATTTTATAGGCGAGTGCCTCGAAACAGATCCAGTGTGTAAAATTATTTGATTTTGATTTGATTAGTAGGCCCTAATCAAAATCAAATCAAGTTTTTTAAGCCCTAATCAAATCTAAATCATAATTGTTAATTTGATTTGATTAGTAATTAATTAGTATAGATATTTCTTTAACACACTGAGCAGATCGAAGAACAACCGGGTCTGGAATTTGTTAGAGGAGCCTGTTAAAATTCTCCTACTGGCAGCTACACCTAAGGCTTTCATTGAAAACACGATATAGTTCCCATTGGACGGCGTGCTAGCCTTGTCTAGTCCTGGAAGCACATTGGTGGACATCAACAGCGCTTGTATGGCTTATTGCCTGGTGTGTGGACTTTCTTGTGCTTGTCGAAGTTCTAGAGATAGGTTGAGGCCTACTTCTATCAAATGAAGCTGCTAATTATTTCCCTGTCCCACCCTTTTTCTTTTTCCTTTTTCTTTTCGGAATAAATGACTAACTTTTTGAAATGAAGAGCTACAATCCTAGCTCGCAGATAATTTACAGGATCTTAGTGGTTCTTACTCTTCTCGTTGTACAATATTCCAGCTCTCTCTCACTTGGCGCTAGTTCTTTCTCTCTGTATCTTTGCCCTCGTTTTCCCGACTTCTTTCATGCCCTCGCCACCCAATAATTGACTCCCGTCTTACGGCGCCTTGTAATAACCTTCAGCTGTCATGACGGACGACCAATTCTGTTCAACCGCGTCGTCCTCAAATGAACTTCGAGCCCCACAAAAAATATTGACGTAGTCTCGTCTCCATTCTGGCATTTTGTCACCAACAATCCGTTGAATACAGCTCAATGCCCTTTGTGCGTTCGCTGAGACCGATGACCTCCCGCCTTACAAGTCAACCCCGAACTCTTCCTTCCAATAACACAACCCTTCGTACACTTCGCATTCTCCGAAACAAACTCAAATGCCATCCCGTCGCCGTCAAAATTGAGAATCAAGGTACCGTTTTGGTATTCTGGAACCACCATGGGCGGAGTTGTGTTCGGGATATTTTGACACAGTATATCTGTTCCATTTATCGTGATGCGATATCGATCGTCGAGGTGGGATCCGCAAACATGGTAAGCCTTGATTTCGCACCCGACTTGTCCGCTGTCGGTGCTGTTTACGTTGTCCATTCCGAAGTCGTAATAATTTGCCAAGACCGTGTGCGAGAATAGAAGCGCAAAGAGGGCTCCGAGGAGCAGTTTTAGGTTGCGCATGATGGTGCAATTCCTTTCTCTGGATGTTCAATCCGTTCTGGAATGGAGTGCGAGTAGCGTCTGCATCGATTTATTTTGAGAATGAACTCAGGAGGGCTTGCGAACACCAACGCCAGAAAACAAGATGAATTTCATCGGAGCTGGACGCGAAAAAGGGGATTGAGACATAATGGAGAGAATGCATGTATATAAGGAGACCTCTTTACGTCACGGAACTCCAACATATCGTGGCGCATTCTGAGGCGGATGTCAGGGTCCTGAATCCTTTCGCTTATTTTTAGAGCGGCCCCCTATTCGTCACCGATAGTTTGGCCACTTCGGGATAGCACTGCGACAGTGTTTCATGGAGCTCTCGGATGAAAGCAGGGATTGCGCGACGTTTGCATGTCATCCCATGCAAGAAAAGAAATACAAATAGAACATTGAATGGGGGCCATGGGGATTTAGGAAGATTAGGTACCCCGCAACATCAAGACTCGATTACTGCACTTTTAACCAGTTACCTAATAACACCTTAAACAAAGTCCAAGTCAATTCTGTTGTTTCTAGTACCATCTGGAGACAAATTCCAAAGAGCTGCAGCTTAATAACTATCGTAGCGTAAGGTCCTTTGAAGTTTTTCCACTTAAATGTTGTGGGAATGATCACTAAATTTCAGGGGCTGTTATATCGTACATTAGCGACTATTCGCTAATCTCTAGGCACCTCCATGCTGAAAATTCACAACGAAGGCTGCTAGTTACTCATTCTTGAACACATCAAACAAAAACACCATAAAAATAACTTAAAGTCAATCGCTTAAATTTACTTTCGTACTCGAAAAAATATTGATGCATAATTACTTGATTGTAATTTTTCTTCAAAGAGTTGTTGAAATCATAGAGGAACATTGCGACGATATGTTGCTGACAACCACTAAATTATAGGGCTTGGCGCGCTAGAGTTCAGTGCATGATCGCTAAACTAAAGTTTTCAGGTTCTAACCGAATGAAAAAGGGGGAAGGTTCGCCAAGAAGTAGATTATAGAGTAAGAATCCTATGATGTTGAGAAGTAACAGACCCAAGGCAAATAGTTTCCGTGAAATAAATGTATGAAGGGCTGGATATCAAATCTCAGAGAAATACAAATTGGCAACCATATTAAAGCCAGCTGATTTATTTGGGAAAAGGCACAAATCTCGACCCACAAGTGAAACGGGCATGCGAGGATTGGAATGCTGGGTGAGAATGCATAAAGATTGAAGATTAATGACGGCTTGATGAATTTGCAAAATTTTATTCTGTTTCATTGCAATAATTTCGGTCTCAATGTGCTTGCTTCCTGAACCCCATGCCACCATCTACTACTACCACAACACCCGAGTCAAAAATACACAGCTAAATATTGCATTTCCTCCTCTACTTGAATTATGATGCCCCAACCCAATCAAAGTCTCAAACCTAAGACTTGAGCTTAGTCCCCATCCTAGACAAAACCTAACCCTGATAACCCTCGTAACTTTGCCCACCGTGGCCATGATTCCTTTCGCCATATGGCTCCTTCAGAGGCACATATTCCGTATCCGAGCCAGACCCCTCATAATGGTTCCTTTGCTGCGAAGCCATCGTAAAGGCGAACTTCACACCGCGAGCAACTTCCATCGGGTTGAAAACCGACACCCATGCTCTCCAACCAAGGAAGCCACCTTGATATCTTGGTCGACCCGCACCTGCATATCCTCCGGCCTCAGCAACCGATGTGGAATGTGCTGGGATAATGTAAGGTGTGTATGGGTAGGCGTAGATGAAGAAGATGGCTATGAGAATGTTTTGTAGGCAGATAATGAGGGAGGGGAGTACGACGTTGAGGTCACCGAATGTGAGTGTTGGTGTCGGGTTCAACTGGTGCAGTTCTTGGAGGACCCAAAATACGAGCTAGAATATTTGAATCAGTTGTGACCAGTGATGCGTTGTTTTTGAAATACAGCTTACACTTTCCAAAAATGTGATTCCTACGACGAGCTTGAAAGCAACGATCTTGAGGAGAGGCTTATGCTCGGCGATATGTGGCTTCAGTGTCATGTAAAATTTTATGATCGAAGTGACTGCAATGCCCGTGGACACGTTGCTTGCGAGGCTGAGCTATTGCACTTGTTAGCGAAAAGAAACGAGGGGTAAGAAACGAAGACTTACCCAGAAATGCGCAAATTTTAAAGGCGATGAACCTGTGCTGAATTCGCAGTAGACACCAGCAGCTTGAGTCACGTCTGTTAACACCGCCACGATTAAGCATACAACAGGTAGTTGAAAAACCGCAATCCATTTTGCCTGCCAAAATGTTAGCACCTAGAAATACCTGGGAAGTTGTGATTCAAATACCCGATACCACTCAAGACTCTCCTTTCCAGTCAACGTTGGGCCCTTCTTTTGTTGGATTTCGAGAGCGGAAAAGAAGAGTTCGCGTTCCGTTTGTGATGGAGCAATGTATTCGCACATCAAAAGGAATAAAGTAGCCAGCGCGATACCCTCAAAGTAGTTGAACCAGGGGCTGAGTCCGATAAAAACATTCGGAAAGCATATCGACAGAAAGGAGGTGATTGAATACCACGGTATGACGAGGCAAATTTTCATAATCCTTTGCACTGGTCAGCGAGCGACAAATATATTGGTCGCTTCATTGATACGCACTTGTATTGTTCTCGAGGTTTGCTTATATGGGTGGCATGCATTGTCATGAGGAAAAGGGAAACTAGACATCCCAGAGCTGTCGCAGCACCTCCTACTAGCACTGCAAATTGATTGAAAGAGACATCTCCGAAAATATTCTGTTGCGCCTCTGTAGAGGTCAGTTTCCAAATCAATAAAAGTTAACGAGAAATTAGGAAAAACTTACTTTCAGTCAAAGATGGAGGCGACGGACAAGTATTATTTGAAGCGGTCTTGCCAGAGATCAACGTCATGTTAAATGAGGATACTGAATAATGATCTTGGAACAATTTTCGTACTGAAAAGGTTCAAATGGCCCTTATCAAGGTTGGAACTCAGAACTTGGCGATAATCACTTCAAGAAAAACTTGAATTTATTCTCGGGAAACTTAAAATATTTGGAATGAAGGCGTAATATAAGAAAAGCCCAGCGGCACGGCTCAGCTTGACTAGGGTTCAGAGATAGTGGGGAGGTCAGACTTGCAGGTGCGTCAAGCGCGGCAACCTGTTTGGTCCTTAATTATACCTGTAACATTACACCACATATGGCTTGGAAGAATCCCAGGCACAAAATTCATCGTGGGGATCTCTCTCCCATCTTGGGGGTATATAGGGGCCGTTGGGGGCGGTTTGAACCAGGATAGGTTTAGCTGCGCATCGACTTCCACACTTGGCTTCGCGTGATCACCTCTAATCTGACCTCCCCTTCCTCCCTCAGCCCCAACTTCCAAGGATTTTCAGCCCAACGACCAAAGCTTATTTATAATATGCCTTTGAAACTGCGTTGAACTGCTCCCTCCAGCCACCTCAACAGTACAGCCACGGAGAGATCCCCCATTTGCTAGTTCGGTACAACGCAAACGTGACGCGTCAATGGTGTAACCCTACATCATGAAGCCTTCGTCCCGAGCAAGTCGTGGCTGCATGCCATGCCGGCAGCGGAAAATTAAGGTATGATGATTCCAAGATGTACGCCCCAATCTGTGGGACTAATTTGATATGCGTAGTGCGACCAATCAAGGCCTTACTGCCAAATGTGCATCAAAAGGTCCAAACAATGTCACGGTTATCGCGACGAGGCTGATTTAATGTTTCTCGATCAGACGGAAACGATCGCCCGTAGAGTTGGTCAAAGTTCTAAAGTTGAACAAGGGAGAAATCCCCCAAATGCCATGACAGGGACATCCAGCCAAAATCAAGTGCCGAATGGATTTCTCGTCCCAGCAAGTACTTGGACCCCAACTGAAAACTCCGCTTTGGTTCCTTCAGGACCAGGACTACTTGAATCTTTGGAAAACCCCAATGTTTCAAGAATACAACTGGACATTCCAAGTTCAGAACAGGCTTTGAGTCTATTCTTCCATCAGTACGTTGGGCTCTCAGACAGTGAGACTCCCGGGATGAACGAATTCCTACCCCAGTTTTACGATCAATCGCTACCGAACTCATGCTTAAGACACTGCGTCGCCGCCACAGCATACGCCAGTCTCGCCAACCAATCTAAATCTCCCGCCATCAACCACAAAGCATGGGAGTCTTACGGCAGAGCACTTGCATCAGTCAACGCCGCACTCGCAGATCCAGTCGAATCTCTAAAAGACGAGACGCTTTCCGCCCTTTTCATCCTCAGCATGTTTGAAAACATCAGCGCGCAGCAATTGCACATCTTCGGTATCCATGGATCGGGTATGGATCGTTTGTTGCAGTATCGTGGCCCGGAAAGACTCGTAAATCGACCGCGTATATCGAAAGCTGTGTCCGATTATCTACAGATACGAAATCTCAGCTTAGGGAGACGGCCACCGGAACATGAAATACTTTTCTTTAGGCAGAGCAATTATCCCCTTGCGTATCGAATGGCACAGTTGAATATTTCTCGCATCTGCTGTGTCAGAGCGGACGCGGAAGGTTTGTTGGCTGAGATTAATGGTACCCCTCCAGGTGATGGTGATGGGTTGTTGCAGAGGAAATATGACGCGCTGATTGCCCTCGTGGCCGAAATGCGAACCGTCCATGATGACCATTTCTTGTGGACTCAACACGCACCCGAATCGTGGACGCATATCTCTGTAGTCAATCCAATCCCGAGTACACTTCAATCTCCACCAGAAATAATCCATACATACTACAACCTCTGGACTTCCAATTTCTGGAACCTAATCCGAAGCTCCAGCATCCTTCTCCACTTGTCACTTCTCAAATGTTTGAACGCGCTCTCATCCGTCCCAGAGAAACTGCCCAACCGCGACACCCTCGTACTAGAAGCTGAAACAACCATCCAAACAATGATCCGAGATATATCCGCTACCATCCCTTTCGTCATGGCAAACATTGATAGGGAGGGAAATCCTATAAGCGGACCATCGACTGGAACGATATTTGGACATAGCATGGCTCAGTTATGGCTACTTTGGCATTTCCATATTGTTTTGGTCTCGGGACGTTTCTCGCCTCAGCAGGAAAGGGTTTTGCGAACTGCTATTTGGAAGATTGGGCATGAGAAGGGTATTGCCCAGGCTTTGTTGGGAAGTCGGGTACGCGATTAATAGAGCGGTGGACATGGAATATTGAAAGGGTTTGGATTGAAACTGCCAGGGGCAATGGCAAAAAAGCAGTACGATGAAGACTTGCAGGGGCAAGAAGGTTGATTTGAGAAGCTACACCACCTGCCGCGCCGGACTAGCGCGCTTGATCATGAGGCTCATCAATGGCCAGATTCAATGGAGCTAGTATCTCCATCACTTCACCGAGATCAAGAGGAATAACAGGCTGCTGAAGGATGAAATCTCGAAGAAAAGAAATGCTCGCAGATTTAACGAAGCTAGTGTCTCCTTCTACATCGCCAAGATCGAGAGAAATCGCAAGCTATTGCGAGATGGGGATTTCAAAAACAAGAAAAGAGTTTGCAATACTGCAAAAAAATAGAACATCATTTTCGTGCGTTATCCACTACTTAGTGAATACCTCTCAAAAGAAATACCCTAGGGACCCCACTCAAAAAATTACCAGGAAGAAAAAAAAAAGAATAACTCCCCCGCGAAGGCTTGAACTTCGAACCTCCCGATGTTTGTGCATAACAGTCGGACGCCTATATTCCTATTAGTCCTCCTATTTCATTCTCTCTTTTAAGTGTGAAACTTACGCTAGCCAATTCTACAATATTTGTTAGTTCAAATCCTGGCCCTGCTAGATAGAAGAATAAACTTACGCGCCACGGAGGACCTACCAAGCAAACAGGTTCATGTTTGCTCTGATTTGGTGACTTTTTTGCCTATTGTGCTTTATTAAATGGGTAGTGGGTTGTGTGGACGAAGGAGAATTTTTCCGTTACACATGAGTGCTAATTCAGGTAGGGTTTGGTTTGGTTTTAGGGGGGGTACTAGTAGCGAGCACCTGACTGCCTTGAAAATTGGGGGGTTCCTTTGGTTGTGTTCTCAGTTTGTTCAAACATTTAAATTAAATTGAGAATTGAGAATCTCAATTATTTAAATCGTTTACTTGAAAAAAAATACCCAGTTTAAAGCAGGAAGAGTTGTCGAATGCATGTGTACTGTATCTAAATACCTATGCACATCGGGAATCGGAAAAAGGCTTACCCGTGCCGTTATCCCCGCAATTCTCGCCGAGAAAAACCCAACTACCATGCATCCCATTTCCAAAACCAAAATTAAACGCACTCCAACGCCAAAACCTCTCCCAATCTCAGTTTCTGACATGGAAATTCAGAAGCGGTAGCTCAATATGGCTTCAAATGCGCACAGCATCGTCATGCGCGCGGCCTGGATTCTTTTTCTACCCGTGTCGATTCCCAGCTCCCGGATGAGGATTCAGGATTAAGGATTGAGTCGTTGGCAATGGGCTGCGAGAGCAGATATATGTGGGCAATGGAGGTAGGTTGATGGTTGGATTTATCTCGCTCTCTCTGTTGTTTTTTTTCGCGTTCCTTTATTTCCTTCAAGTCCCCTACGACTTCCCAACGGTCACCTACGATCTGCCAACAAAGCATCACAATACAAAGCCAACAGCGACACTACCATCACTAATACAAGCAAACCTAACGCACACATTATGACCTCTCCACAAAAGTAACAACAGCTCTCTCTGCCGCCTTGTAAACTATCACAATCCTCAAACAAGCATCCCAGCTCTTGCAGGTACGGTTCCCCTCCACCCCTCCACCCCTC
>JAAMPI010000821.1:0-25029 GCA_013054445.1 Cudoniella acicularis | reverse complement strand
TGGGGTCGTAGTCTCGAGGGCCAGAGGAGATGGGGTTCCCGTAGACGTCGATGGCTTCTTCTGGGCGATCTGGTTGTGATTTTTGATGAGATTTGTTGAGGGTGGTGGAAATGGTGGTGGTGAGATGGAGTGTTGCGAAGCTGCCGAGGATGCCCAAGAGGACGCCGGAGATGAAAGTTAGGAGGTGGGACGGTCGGAGGCGTCGTTTGGATTTGAAATCTTCCCACTCTGACTTTTCAAGCGTGTCGTCATCTTCATGGTTTTTATGTTTGTTGATTGTTGGGGGTGGAGTATATTCCTGCTTTGAAGACATGGTTGACGAAAGTCAGTTCAGCAAACTGATATAAACTGTTGTTGACGATTGACTTTGTGCAGCAAGAGAAGTCCAAGGAAAGGTAGGAAGACAAGTATTGAGAGGTCTCTAGAGGGAATGCTGAAAAGAGACGATCAATCAACGTGGAACCGTGGAGACAATTTCGTCTGGTAGAAGTCGAGAAGCTCAAAGTCCCAAAGGAATTCCGAACATCGGAGGTTAGGTAGTCTATGCACCTCCTAATTCCCTTCCCGGCGTCTCCATGTATTCCTGTGCTGTAGGTGACTAGAAGAAAGGTTTGGAGCTTCACTAGCTGTGCCGTAGAGCAACCTTATCGTAACGACAAATCAATTATTCTAACTTATCAAACATGAAACCTCATTTGACAAGGCTAATTAGAGATGCGAATGACCTCTTCCACAAATCCCGCATTGTGCATACTGACGTGTGCGGCGCAACTTTCTCCTTGCTTGAACCTTAAGCAAAGGGATTGCGGGGTCGAAAGCTTCGACGCTAGCCTGGCGCCATGGGCACTGGCGGTATTCAGAACTGCATGCACCTGCAGGTTAGGGATACAACAAGGATCAAGGGCGATTGTGGGGTTACAAGGCTCATCACTAGTCGAGGGTAACTGCTTCCATGCATTATGCACAGAACAAGCCCCCCTTCGTGTTTTTCCGCATATGAAGCGTCACCTGCCAAACAGATCAACCTGCAGTCCGATAAGATAAGTTGTAGGATTCATTGCTGACGGTGCCCCTCTTTAGCCCTGCAGACAGCGCCGAGAAGTTAAATTGGATCTCGCACCTCGATTGACAGATGCAGGCAGATACTCGTAGGTATTTCGAGGTGCCGTAACTCTGTCATCGCAAATTGACAGGTATTCATACCAAAGCGGTCGACTAGGACTCCAAAGCCTCACGTGGGTTGTTCAAACGTCCCAAATCTGCTGTCCTGAGAGCCGACCGGCTGATCATCAAGTCCCGCCCCATCTCACCCGAACATCGAAGCTGTCTCGTCATTGAGCGATGCCTGAGACAATAAGATCGTGCAAAAAAAAATAAGGCTCCGGCGACGGCTAGACAAGAACTAGCAGAGGAGGAAGAGGAAGCGCCCGAAGCAGAAGACACTTTCACCCCTCTGCAGCTGGCCTCCACACACGGCGACCTCGCCCTCGTCTCAACGCTGCTTGCCCACAACACAGATCCTAACGAAACCCCCAAAGGATGGTACGGCAAGACCGCGCTCCAAGCCGCCTCTCTGTATGGCCATCTACCAGTCGTGGAAAAGCTCCTCGCCGCTGGCGCACACGTAGACGCCCCAGGAGGAAATAATGGCGGGCACGTAGCTCTCGTGTTGGCTGCGAAGGCGGGACATCTCAATATCGTTGAACGATTGATCGCAGCTGGTGCGGACGTGAAACTGCCCGCTGCTCGGTACAGTGGACGGACGGCATTGCAAGCTGCCGCTGAAGGCGGACATGTTGGTATCCTGAGAAGGCTCTTGGACGAAGGTGCTGATATCCATGCGCCGCCGGCTCATAACTTTGGGCGGACGGTACTCCAAGCTGCGGTGGAGCAACAACATGTTGATATTGTGGAGATGCTGCTCGCTGCAGGAGCGAACGTGAATCAAGGTGTTCCCAAATATAAAGGCTTGACGGCATTGCAAGCAGCTGCTTCGGTGGGCAATATTGGATTGATAGAGCGGCTTCTAAAGGTTGGTGCTGATGTGAACGCCAAGGGGAGTTATTATAATGGTTACACGGCACTGGCTGCTGCTGCAGCGGGAGGGCATATAGACGCTGTGCAAAGATTACTTGATGCAGGTGCTGATATTGCATCCACTTCTGGGAATAAGCATTGGACCCCGCTACAAACAGCCAAGCTCAAAGGAAGAAAAGAAGTAATGAAGCCGTTAATGGATGCCGAGCAACAGCGGATGCGTCGAAAAGAAGCGGGCGGAGGCGATGTACTATATAACATGCTGTTCAATTGTGACCCTTTGCAAGCCTTGTAGTTTAATATAGCTAATTAGTATCGGTTGGCCCGTTGTCGAGTGCAAGGTACGAGGCCCCTACTGAATACTTTACAGTATCCTTCCATGAGTTCAATTCCCAAGTGAAACCAGTTTTAGTGACATCACTAGTTCTAGCAACACACCTAAGGGCCGTACCCTACCTACCGTCGATGTTGAACTCGTTGATGCCAACTAGCACAGTTGGGGCCCATGCGAAAAGTTTTCTTGTAAACTCGACCTTGCCTGAGTCGTGAAGCTGCGGCTCATCTTCAGAACGCAGGCCCTTAGTGTTATATGACGGGAATGTTTCCATTTCCCAACTCTATATCTCACATGAGCAGCGCCGCCTTTACTGAGGCCCGGCTCAGGCCCAACTCAGCTTTAGCTTAGGTTTACTTAGGTTTACTTAGGTTTATTCAGGCCTACTCACTCTATTCATATACTTACTAGAAATCATTAACTTTTAACAAGAGGCCTGAAAAGGCCCCTCTTCCCTTAGCTAGGAATCCTAAATATTTATCTTATCTAATCTAAAATTAGCCTTTAATTCTTTTCCCTACTATTAAGTTTAACTTTTCTTTTCTAAATTAATATTTTATTCTATATAGAAATTTTTAGCTATTAAGAGATATAATATCGCTTAAAAAGATAGATATTATATCTTTTTATCTTTATATTAATATAAATTTTATATTATCTTATTAGAACCTTATTAAAAACTTAATAAAGCTATAGGTTACTTTTATTAATTTATATATCTTTCTATCTTATAAAGACTTTCTTATATATAAAACTATATATTATAAGTATTAAACTAGAAGACTAAATCTAGATAAATAGATAAATATAACCCTAGAAAAAGAGCTTTCTAAAGATAGATCTAATATTAATACTAATCTTATTTATAAAGTTATAATATAGCTCGCTTACCTGCTAGGTGGCGCCTATCACGTGGCTTAGGTAGCCGCCGGATGTCCGGAGTAATATCGGTAAGAAACCTCTAACATTAAGGATTATAGTTCTAGGCTCTTAATATATAGTCGGGCTATATCTTTAGCCGTAATCGTCTTATAATAAGGTTTAGAGATAGGTTACTTGCTTAGCCTNTCGATTGCACCTGCATGCCTGAGTCATGTTGGCCAATTGTAATCGGAAATGTTTTAGACAAACCCCTGAAAAAGAGTTGACAACAACTCACGGCTTGCATATCAGCTCTATTGAAAAAGCCTGAAGGGAAAAAAAACGGGTACTCGGGTATCATGTGATTTCTACCGTGAATTCACAGCGAAACAACAGACCAGACGAATTCTCGCTAGGCTGAGACAAAGTATGCTTCTTTCCTCCACGATAGCGTCACAACTAGACTATCGATATCTGCGGCCTATCCTCTCTAAAAGTTTACGCCACCCTATCGCCGCCGTATGCGTCATCGTCGAGCTACGGCATTGCCGATACTGCAGCTTTGAAGATGTCCTGTGATTGTAAAATAAGACAGCAGAAACGAGGGGGAAGGCACGTATATAGCTGGAACCTCTTCCTCTCCAAATCCTCCTCGAAGTCACTTTAGTTTCCACACTTTATTTGATCAGGAACTTTTCGTCTATCAGCGAATCATCTTAGTCATGATAAGGTCTACCATCATCGTCCTCTCGCTTCTTTCGGGATCATTTGCATCTCTTCTTCAAGCACGTGGTTGCGATGCCGATAATTGCGCGCGAGCTATTACAGGAACTCGTTTTGCGCCTTCTATTCAGGCTTCTCACACTGCCGATTGCTCCAGTTTCATGATCGAGTCTATCATATCAGCCAATGCACCGTATGAAATCACCTTTCTCCCAGAGCCAAACTGTTAATCACGCATTCATTACTGGCTAATATTGTTACATGAAGAACCATTACGACAACAATTACCATAACAGACTTCGTCATGGCGCATGATCGGAGAGCTAAGCGGACAGCGGCCGCTGCTGCTCCTCGTGCTGATACCCCGAGCGGAGTTCCCGTCAGCGCTATCTTTGCTTCTGCAGTGGCAGCTGTTAAAGCTGCTACTCCTGTGAAGGCTAGAGTTGCAGAAGTTGCTGCTAGAGAAGTTTTAGTGGTAACCTCTATCCCTACACTCGTCCCAACCTATGCCTCTGCCTGCTCGGGAACATCGCGCTATTCCAGCGCTTGCTCTTGTGCTGGTATCACCAGGACCACCACTTCACTCGTAAGTCTCCATCAATTTTCTATTAACTCGATGCATTCGAATGTCATTTCCCAAATGTAAAATTTGCTAATTACAACAATTTACAGGCAACCGTCACATCTACAGTCATAACCACAACCACCGCAACAGGTTTGTTCCCCCCTTACCCATCTACACAAGAAGTAAACACTAACACCGTCCTCCCTCCCACAGCGTGCGACCCAAACAATAACTACGGCTTGATCTACATCAACGGCTACACTGATCCAAATCTTCAGTCAAACATCGGCTTTGTCCAAAACAGCTCCCCGGCCGCCTGCTGCGCTCTCTGCTTCTCCGCCGACAGCCCTTACCCCGGGTGCTGGGGCTACGAGATGATAGACAACTTTTGCCTTATTGGGTACGAATTGGGTGGCCCTAATGCCCCAACGCAAACGTGCCCTTATGGTATCTACGATTTTACGGATTGGACCTTGAGCACCGGAGCCAATTTTGGCCAAGGTCCTTGTTTGGACGTTATTCCGAATACGACGCCATGAGGTGGGTAGAGGCTAGAGGCTCAATAGTTAATTGACGCTGACAAGATGACGTGGTGGATTGAAGTTGATGGGAATGGGGAGGATATTGAATAAATTACGGTTATGATAATGAATGAATGTAATGAAATAATGAATGGCAACGGATAAGAGAATTAAATACCAATATATCAATTTATATATGTAGTAAATGCCGAGTAAATCCTGTGCGATGTCAAGTATTATATTGCACTCGACAGATGAGAACTTCCCCTATTGCAATGCGAATTATATGTGTGCTCACCGAATAGAGTATTTTCTAAAAATAATAAAAAATAAAAATAAAAAGTTGCCTGCGTGACATCCTTGCATTTTGTACCAGCGTATACTACTACTATTCAGCGGGTTCCTATGTAGCGAGCGCCCCCTGGATCTCAGTAATCCTCCTTACTATAACCCCACCCTCCCCCTCACTCCTTCCTCCAGCCCACCCTCTCGCCTATCGGTAGCTAAAACTCCACAACATCTTTCTCTTCCCACCTACCTATCAACCAACACACAAACACCCCCCAACCCCAAACTAGTGAAACCGATTACATAGTATATACCACTTACTCACCCGTCAAGGATTACTGTAATTGCAGCTTCCAACGTGAACATCTCTCTTCGTATAAATTTATCCTTCTTCATAGCTTTCCTTCTCCTCGTGTAGAAGGTTTCGCAATTTGGTAGGGAGTGAGAGAGGCTGGCTATATACTCTATCTATAACTAAGAAATTATAGTATTAGGTTCTTTAAAACTTTTTTTTTTTTAAAAAAAAGGGTTATTTTAACAATAATAATTATAATATATCTATAGTGAATTAGTACTAAATACTAACCTGTAAGCGAGAAAAAGAAAGGAGGCGGGGCGGGGCGCGCTTCGAACTCTACGATTATCGGATAAGATACAAGAAAAATGAAATCAAAATCAAAACCAGTAAAAGACACCTATCTTAGATTTAAAAATGATTTTTTCATTTCTATATTCCAACCACCGGCTGCTTAGTGCTCACCAACTAACTGTATATATATTACTACCCATCCATTCACCGTCCATCTATCAGTGCATCTAAATCATCTAACACATCCTAGCTACACTTTCCCTTCACCCAAAACCTTATTCTCCTCTTACAAATTCCCTCTTATATAGCTAGCTGCGTTGTTGAATACATTGATTCAAATCAAACGCAGCGTAACAGACCCCAAAGATTCAAAATCCATCTCAAAAAGACAACTCCATGAATGCATCAGCAAGCTAGCTGACTAGCTCTGTCTCGTCGAGTCAAGTAAAAGTCCCAAACCTGTCCAGGTAAAATCCCAAGCCCCAAGAAATCAAGAAGAATTCAACGCCGTCACGCCTTGCCAGTTTTTTATTTTCGACCCTTCACCCAACAGCTGACCTATCCATGAACATCCAGGTGGGAGAGAAACGGCAATGCGAGTCAGTACCCATCAATCATGCCACTAGAAGAGACAAGTTCGTTTGGGTCCAGCCCAAAATCTTCGGGGTATGTCTTGAAGGTCGTCTCGATATTCGCAAAGGATCAACTCATTGATCTCTCGTGTCGTGCACATCATATTATCCATCTCGATCATCAGTCTCTCATCATAAAGCAATGTCATCAATCACATGACAGCACATTCACCTTCATTCTGCTTGCCGACCTTGGATCTGGAGATGCGCTCTCGTGCTTTGAGAGCACCGTTCTTGCCACCTCTCTTAAGATCTTCGAGACGTTCACGAGCTTTGGGGAAGTTTTGTGCTGTTGAAACAGTTAGTTCAGGTCATGACACAGAAATAGAAGGCAACATACCAGCAGCTCTCCAATACCACCTCTTGGCGTCCTCAAGGTTGGCCGGAGCTCCAATCCCTACTTCCGTAAAGTAACCCATCGCATATTCGGCCTTGGCAAGTCCCGCCATCGCAGCTTTCCTTGCCCAGAGATAAGCTTCCGTATCACTCTGCTGCAAAACCCCTTCGCTACCAGTTAGATACCAACCCGAAAGAGCAAGTTCACTCTGGTGCTCCTCCTGTGCAGCTGCCTTGGAGTACCACATGATACTTTGTCTTGCATCAATCGGCAAATTAAACAACCCATACTCATAAGCAGAGCCCAATCTATATTGGGAGAATTTGTAACCAAGGTCCGCGGCTTGTTGAAACAACTGCAATGAATAGGCTTCGTCTCGGACCACGGAACCTTCCGCACTCTGGGGTTGTTCGAAGAGCAATCCCAGTTCGTGCAAGGCATGTGGATTTTCCGCATCCGCCCGTTCAGCCGCACGTTTCAGCCATCCCACAGCTTCACGAGGGTTTTTTGGCTGACCCAATAGTCCCTTCAAGAGAATCATTCCCACTTTGTACATGGCAGGTGTGTCGCCAAGTGTAGCCGCTCGCTTATACCACTGTATGGCTTTCAGAGGGTCCTTTCTTGTACCACCACCTTCATCGTTGCCAAGCTCACAGCAAACTGCAGTTCGATATGCTGCTGCAGCATGGCCAGCTTTGGCAGCGGATTGGTAAAGTGTGAATGCTTCCTTGTGGTCCACTTCGAGGCCAAGAGCGCCCCGTCCAGAGCAGTCGGCAAGGAAGAACATGGCTTCCGCATTTCCTGCAGATACGAGTTTCTTCAAAATTTTGTGTGCATCCATAACAAATTTCTCACGAGCCTTATTCCGGGATCTCTGATCTGGAATGGACTGGACAAGGGTTTCGGAAGCCTCAACCAGTTTCCGTGCAAGAAGTAGTTGCGTCGCCTGGTCCTGAGGGTTCATCTTGGCCTTGCTCCTAAGCTGCTCAATTTCTGCTGCCGTGACGGGGGTTGGTGCAGGAGGGCCAGTTGGAGCAGGCTGAGTCGTTGACTGTGCAGGTGGAGGTTGAGCTTGTTGAGGAGTAGGGATATTATTGTAATTTCGAACTGGTGTTGGTTTGTTGCTTGCGAGACTGGCCACGGAATTAGGAATTAGGCCAGCACGAACTGGTGGTGGATGAGAAGGTAGAGCGTCGCCATTTGCAGATGGCTGTCTAGGCATGGTCATAGCCCGAGGCGGACCACCATTTGGAGAGGGTCCATTTGGAAGACCACCAGGTCGTGGTCCACTGGGAAGGCCTCCAAAACCAGCGTTTGCTCGGGGTGCCGCGGATGCACTTCGTGGAGGTGGATAGTTGTTTGAAGGAGGCTCATTGTATGACACATAACCTTGGTCAGCTGGCTCGTTATATTGATCTTCTTGTGGACCATAACCATCATCGTAACCACCCTGTTGTGGATATGCATTCGGCATAGGAGGTGCACCGGCCATTTCGAAAACAGCTGCTTGAGGTTGAGCTCGACCGCGGATATCAGGTTGTGATTTCATGGGTTTTAGTTGTTGCGGATAGTTGTTCTGAGGTGCTGCCGGACCCTGGATATGCTCATCTATCGAACCTCCTCGTTTATGATTGGCAGGTTTCGTTTGCAGAACATCGAAATTTGGCATCGCAGACTCAGCTGACTGTGGTCTTCCATTCTGTGGAGGCGGGCCATTTGCATTGCTTGGTGGATCATAGTATGAATCATATACATCGTCTATTACCTCTGGTGCATAATCCGGATTTTGGGATTGGCCTCGAGGCTGTGCGTATGGGTCTATAAGAGGTTGGTTTTGATAGTTTCGCTGTGGTGGTGCTCGATTTGCGCCAGCTGTTGAAGGTCTAGGCGGTGCTCCACGACCTATAGGCCCATTATAAGGTGCACTTGGACCAGGTCCCTCCATCGGCATAGGTGGCATAGGAGGTTGTCGACCCATTGACATTGGTGCTTCGTTTGGCATTGTCATACTCCTTCCTGGAGGGCCAAAATTGTCTCTTGTAGGTGAAGTAGGTCCAGGTCCATATCCTCTCCTATCATCATAACCGGATTCTCCATATCCATTCTGTTGCGGTGGCCCATAACCAGGACCAGGCGGTCCTCGTCGTGGCTCAGGATATCCTTGCTGGGGCGGGCCTTGTGAGGGATAATTTCTGGGTGGCATATTTCTTTGGCTGTCTGCTGAAGGTCGGCCGTAATCCTGAGGTGGCCCTCTTCGTTGCCCTTCCGCGGATCTTCCTCCATAATCTTCAGGTGGTCCCCTCCTTTGTCCATCGGCAGAATGTCGTCCATAGTCATCGGCAGGTGGTGGTCGTCTTTGGCCATCCAGAGAAGGACGTCCATAATCATCTGTAGATACTCCTCGTCCACCATTGCTACCCTTCCCCCGGGATCGATTCGGTGGTGGTGCTCCAACTTCCATACTTGCCATCTTCTCAATTATTTTCTGCTCCTCAGAGATCAATGTCTTTTTCTTCGCACCAGGGAATGTCGGAAAAGGATTGTCCCACGCGGGAACATCTGGAGAAATAGGAGGAGTCTTTAAAGGTTTTCGTGGAGCTGCATGTGCTGAACAGAGGTTAGTATGGTTCAGAAATCGTAGGTCTAATACTCACGGCCAGGATCCGAGGATGCGGATCTATCGAGAGGCGCCGGTCTGCCTCCTCTACCTTGAGGGCCACCATTTGGATATCCCCTACCTGGTCCACCATATCCTCCTCTCTGACCATCAGCCGTTGGTGGCCTTTGCATTGGCGCACCTCGTCCTCCACCCCTTGGTGGCATCCTTCCCCCTCTATCATTTCCGTAGTATTCTTGTTGCGGTGGCTGCTGTTGTTGAGGGGGGTAATTCTGATTCTGCGGTGGGTATCCATTCCCTCGTCCTCCTCCATTCATAGCCTGTTGGTACCCATCGTCATACTCCTGCGCATAACCATCATTGTACCCCTCATCGTACCCATACCCATCTTGCCCATACTCGTCATATTGTTGCTGTGGGGGATATTGTTGTTGCGGCGCTTGATTGTATGCCTGTGGAGGCCCTGGGCGCTGAGCTGCTCTCCCATTGTAGGGCCGTTGTGGTGGTTGGTAGTAATTCTGATCGTAAGCCATGACGTCTCTACTCGCGCTAGCTCGGGAGATGTTGTTTGCACGCGCACAGTATTATATCCGCAGATTTTATGAATGCTTCAGGCCTTGGAGAAGCCAAGCCATGGGCCACAAGTATAAAGTAAAAGACAGTTGTTTTCTTCTGTTGACTCTCGGACAGCAGTTCGTCGGGACAAAGGGGGCCAAGGTTTGCCGGTGGCAGAAGGCGCGTTTCGAGGACGTTGGATTGTCACGAGGCGCAAAGGAAAGCGGCGATCGTCAACACAGACACAGACCTAGCGCCGTGTTATTTGGAGTTGTTCTTGTTGTTGCAGGAGGGAGGATCCGCTCTGGGGGTCTGGGGGAGGTCGATATAGGGTTGGCTGAGAGCTGAGGGCTGAGTGGGGGGCCGGTTCTGGTACGGCTGCTGTGTTTTGGACAAGCGAAGGAGTTGATGTAGGTAGGGGGCGAGGGTTGCAAAGAGCTTCTAAGCTCTCACCTCATAAAACCCATGGCGCAAAAGAAAGTCCGGTCTTCTGCCATTCAACCTTCAATCTCCTTTCACATCATTGAAGAATTTCTCTCACAACGACTGGCCGCATTGACTTCTCCCAGCATAAAATTTAATTTTGTTCGGCTTTCGTGCTCGGAGGGGCATTAAATGGATTTCCGGTCGCTGGTCCTTTGCCCTCTCTTCGGCATCTCCCCCTTCTGCACGTCTCACAACTCACAGGGGCCGTGAGAAAAGTGCCAGGAACGCCGGAATCTCTATTGGACAACCACCCATTTTGAGTTTCCTCTGGGGTCTGCACGTTCCGGGGCAAGGCGACTCGAGCGTTTGGCTGATCCGATGCCTCATGAATAATAAGCAAAGGCTATGCATCTGCAGCCAGACAGTGCGCTGACCCCTTTTAGCCTTTCGTCTGGTTTTCAAGCGTCATTTCTCTAGCAGCAAAACGGGGATGAGGCTGCGAATATGAAGCACAGGGAAGAGCCCTATCCACATGGGATTTCTGTGGCCTTGTACTGTACATGTACTTCGTAAGTGCGATCAAACAGACGAAATCTAGAAGTGGTGTGGTATTTCGTAAGAAAGGGACATCAAACCTGTGTTCCCAAGAAGACCAGCCCTGTAGCGGTATGATCTGCTCTTCCATGCTTGTACCTTTTACTGTATCAAGAGGTATCCAACGAGAAGCGTTGCACGTTCTCAGAACGGCATAAGAATAGATGGTGTCCACTCGTGCGGGTTAAGTGGAAACATTCTGCCACAAAACCTGATGATCCTCCTGACGCCACAGGAGAGCTCTCGCCACAGGAGTACAGCCACACCTCTGCTTACATTGTGCGCAGAAGGCGGAATAGTTCACCGTAGAAGCACATGAAGAATGTTGATAGACCGCCTTTTTCTGCCGCCAGTTATGGATATCAAACATCATCATCAGAATTTGAGGTGTATGACCAGCTGAAATCAGATCAGATTTTGTACCCGTACCACGCCAATTCCTCACGTCAACCTCGCCCTCGCCGTCAATCGGCCTTCTAACACCAAAGAAGCAAATAAACAAGCCGCAAGTCAACAATGCCACCCAAACCAATCAACTGGAAAATGTACACCAAAATGGCCATTGCGTGAGCCTTCCCCATGTTCTTCCTCTTCTCCACTCCTTCCCCCCTTCCACCTATTCCCACTAACTCTCCCAAAAACAGAGGTCTAACATGCACGATCGGCGGCCCCGCACTAATCTACTACGTCTCCCCCACTGAGGAAGAGCTTTTCCTAAAATACAACCCGGAACTCCAAAAACGCTCCTTGGAGAATCGAATAGGCAAACAGCAGGACTTTGATGATTTCGTGGGGAAATTGAAGGAGTATTCAAAGAGTGATAAAACTAGTATGTTTCTTCCTCCTTCACTTTTAGGTTTTGGTTTTTGGTTTGGGGAGTTTGGGGGAAAGGATAGGAGGAGTGGAGAGGGAGTTTAGGATACGATAGAACGGAGTGCTAATTCTCTGCGTGTGTGTCTTCCAGTCTGGGAAGCAGCAGCCGCCGATGAGCGCCGCAACCGCGACGGCAAGATCTCAGCACAAGCTAAACTCTCCGCCGAAATCGAGGCGAGGAAAGCGGAAATCAGGAAAGAGGGTATTAAGCCTGTGCCTGGTGGAAGTCTATAACCTTGTTTCTATCTGTTTGGCCTTTCTGTCGAGTTGAGGCTATGTTGTGTTGATATATGTGGGCGTGGCTTAGATGTATATATTATGGCGTTCTGGTTTATTTGTGTGGCTTTGGGACTGAGAGAAGGATGAAGGGGAATGGGGAATCCACAGATTTTTGGCGGGGATGGAAGGGAGTTTTGGGATTGTTAAATTGAGTGTGGGGTTGTAGGAATAAACGGTAATGGAACTCCTATCGTCCATTTTCATTGTTTTATGGATTTGGTGGAGCTCATGGTGTATAGTCTTCAGGGTGGGGAGCAACGTTTTGGGGGCATTGAAATTATTCTTGACTTGGTTGACACTATGCGTGTTAACAAAATTCTTTGATTTCTAATCCCGGGACGGACAGATGCTTGTATGGAAAACACACACCGATGTAGGAAAAGCATGAAATTCAGGTGCAAGAGAACTAAAGCAGACGGTTCGATTGATTTCATACTGATACAGTGGTGTTTCTACCCTCGTTCGTTGAGATCTGATTAAAAGTAACGCGCGTGCATAACTAGTATATCATCATCAGAAGTCCTCCCGGCAATAAAGTCGTCGTTCACTCTCGCAGAATCAAGCAGATATCCACCCAAGAACGGTCCTCTTCAATCCCCTACCCCACCTCTAGCATCTTCCATCCCTTCCCCGACCAACTCAATCCTAACTCGAATCTAAAGTACTAGCAGGAAATCTAAGAGGATTTCACGGCTGCAGCGGCTTCCTTTTTAATACCCTCGGCGCTCTCCACAACGCTATCTTTTGCGGCCTCGACTTGCTGGGCGGTTGTCTTATCTTTTTGGGTGTAGTTGTAGATGAGGATGCGGGAGACTTGGATGATGCCGACGATACCGAGCATGAAGTTTACAGATGCAAGTCTATTGCGTAGGTTAGTAAGTGTGTATTGCTTGTTCGGATTCATAGACAAGAGGTGGAATTTATTAAAATTGTTGTGGAAAGAGAATGAGTAAGAAGGCATAAATGTCGGGAATTCAAAATAATCAGAGATTTGAACTAACAGGACATTTCGTGGCTTAATGATCAAGCACCATCTTGTCCAGATCATGCCGGTTGCTGTGAGGGCGGCGTTTTGAGTAAGGGAGAGCTTTTCTGCTGGACGAGCGAAATCGGCGACACCGGCGAGAACGATTGCCCACTGTTATAAGAAATTTTGTCAGCACTTCTGCTCCCTTAAAATTCATCATGAAGCGTAGGCCTTGCTGGAAGCCATATTTCCAAGTAAAATATAGCTCCGAGAGTCTTGTTGAGGGCAAGGGGGAATAAATATGGAAGTCCGAATACCTTCATCACCGGCGCCCTAGAGTTACACAATTAGCACGGTTCGCTTTCTCCCACCGCATCTCCCCATCCCCATGGCACCAAGAGCTCTCACTCATATCCTCAAGAAAAAACTCACCAGAAATGCACAGTCTTCAATCCAATCGGACTATCCCACATCCTCTTAAACCAACTAACCTGCTGCCCCGCTGTCGGCGCCGCAGTAGATTGCCATCTCTTCCCCGCAAACTTCGACCTAAATTGCGACCTCGCAGCTTGCGAAGTAAAGAACGTATTTGCTTGCGCGCGGAAAGCAGGGCGAGCTGCGCGAAGGAGGTGGGATGCTGGTGGCATTTTCGCTGATGTCTTTTTATCGATTTCGGGGTCGGGTTTAAAGGTTGAGAGGGTCGCGATTGTGGATGTTGAGAATTGATTGAGCTGAGCGCGCGAGAGGAGAGGAGAGAGGAGAGGAGAGGACCTTGCGAAAGGAAAAGAGGGGAGAGGGGTGACTTCAAGTCAATTGGCACTTGGAAAGAAGTGAAGTTCACGGAAGCAATTCACAAAGTCCGAAGTGTTGAACGTCGTATCGGGAAATGTTGGTCACATTTTCCCCATCGCAGATATCGGAGTCCGTCATCCTAGCAGGTGCACAAAGAAATTGTTCACCGTTAGCGCCACTTATGCACGAATTATGCACAGAGCTTCAACATCATGTCTCTAGGAGCTTGAGCTTGCGACTTCAGAACGAGGCGCAATTGCAATTGATTTCCCACAACACACGATAGAGGGGTCCGAACAAATACGACAGCATGTCGGCCAAGTACGCATTCTCGCAGACCCTCAAGGAGGTCCGGTTCCTGTTCTGCCAGACGGGCGAGGCTAGTGGTGCCACGAGGTGTGTTTCCCCAAAATCTCTCCTTTCCCTTAGATACTCCAGCTCTCATTCAATCTGCCAATTGAGTCTGGGCAGGATGTTGAAAAGATGAATTGATGCTAATTAGATCCCCATAGATCATTCCTCACACGCGCCTACCCAACCATGAAGAAGAACAACCCACAAACACCCATCATGCTGCGTGAAGCTGCTGGCATACAACCAAGAGTATATGCGCGCTACGGTCAGTGGAGTTCCTTGAACACTTAGTCCTTCTCCCAAGTTTCTTAGCGAATTCCAAAGGACGAGAGGAAAGGACAACAGAGTGCTAACGGCTTGCGGAAACAGAGTTCGGGAAGGAGAAAAGCGAGTCATTGGCAGGACTATCGGACAAGCAGATCGAGGAGAAGGTTACAAGCTTGGTGAAGAGCGAAATATGAGGCTCAGTGTGGAGCATGGGATGGTGTACATATACGAGCCTCACGGGCATGGCAATCGGGCGTATTGAGATAGCGAAATACAAAGAGATTTGAAACATCACAATTCACGGTAAATGGCACCCTATCGAGTTACTTGGGAATCAGAAAATGGAATGCCTGGTAGGTTGTTAAGGTTTGAGTAGGAGCTAGAAAGCATGCTATTTCCTGCCAATTTTTTTCTGTGCACACACTACACCTCTACTAGCGTGGTTTATGCGGCTTTGTCCTCCAGATATGCATATCTTCTCATGTTGGCTCTAATAGAGTAAAAAGCTTTTCTCTTTTATCCTAGAAAAAAATCCCTATGTCCGAAATCGGCAACAAAACTTCAGCAACTCAACTGAGGCTGCCGAACACAGAAACCAAGTTAACGATTTTTTTACTTCAACTTTTTTTTATAGCTTTGCTCTCCTTCGCTTTTGTAATTAGGTATATAGACAGGGCCGGCGATTACTACTCAGAATCGCTTCCTAACATCCCAAGCCTTTTGTATATTAAGGGAAATTTGTTTGTTGTGTTATTTATAGGAGCGAGGTGGGGGACGAGGGTTTGCTGGAGAGAAAAGAGAAGTTTCTTTATAGTATTTCTGGCTCTTAAACGTAATTCCCCTTTTTTTCTATAAACTGTAATTTAGGACAACTGGCTGACGTAGGAAAATTTTTCTTATTTTGTGCTTCCATACTACTAGCATTTCGAACCACAGTCTCCCCCAACCCATATCTTCAATAATTAACAAACCAAGCTTTATTATCTCCTTTTAAATTGATCGTAATTCCGCATCACTAGACGCCCATATCATTAAAAGAATAATTCCTCCGAATCCAAGCAAACGCATACAACTCGCCCTCACCAATGCTTCTCACTAATCTCCACCTCATTAACATCCACGCCATCCCTAAACCACCTCTCCGCATCTCCAATCTTCACATCATTCCCACTCATCATCCTCTTCCTCATCCTCCCATCTTCCGCAAACGTCCAGTCCTCCAGTCCATAAGTCCGCCACCACTGTCCCTCCTCATCATACCATTCATACCAGAACTGGACCGCAATCTACCACATTACATTAGCCCTCTATTTCCATCCTCTCCAATCACCCTCCTCCCACCACCATCCCACCCAAGGAACATACCTTATTCTCCGTAAAAGCAAACAATTCCTTCCGCAACCGATATCCATTCTCCTTCGCCCATTTCTTCTCCAAGAAAGCGACGATTTCCTCTGTCCCTCGTAAAAAGGTATCCCGGTTCCGCCAGATGGAATCGGGTGTGTATGCGTTTTTTACCACTTGCGGATTCTTGGTGTTCCAGACGTCTTGGGCGGCTTTTACTTTTTTGAGGGCCGTTTCGTGGGTGAAGGGTGGGAGTGGTGGTTTGATATCGGCGGCGGCGGCGGTGGTGGTAGACATTTTGGGGGATTGGAGGATTTGGTGGTTGATGGTAAAGGCTAAAGATGTGATACTTATGCTCGAGCGAGGCCCTCTTAAAAGAAAAGTTTGAAAAGTTGAAAACGAGTCAGTTTCTTTGGCGGATCTTACAAGGTGTCATCCACGCCCTTTGTGGTTGATGGTGGGTGTTTTGAACTGGGTTTTATCATTGATTTATGGGTACTGTTCTTGCTTCTCCGCTGAGAGATCTAAAGATGTAAATATCGGCATTCGCATAGGCTATAGCTTTGTATTATACTCACGCCCGGAATAATGAAAAGTCTATTAGAAAGCTTGCTATCCACAAAATAGAGATTTGTAACCCGTCCAAGCAGGGCATCCAGCAAGTCTATCCCAGGTTACGTAATCGCTGTACATTGCATTGCATACTTGTTTTCATTTACCCCTCCTCCCCATCATCCGAAAAAGCCCGAGAACCAAAAAACCGAGAATATCGGGAATTCGGGATCTCATTCAAAGCCCGAGATAAACAATTGTAGCAAAAGATACCGAACACTACGGACCGAAAACCCAGCTAGATTTTCGGCTTACAATTTTTTTGACTAGGTATTGCACGTGGTAGGATATGACGCAATTGAGGGGCTTGATGCGAAATAAAAATCTACGATTTGTAGACGAGATGGAAATACAAATACTTCCTTGCAGACATCCCATCGTCGGCGATTGGAAATGACAACGTGAAGGTTGTATGCAGGTAAGAGACAAAAAATATGCGAAAGAGGGTTTGCTATTGGAAGAGGAAAGCGAACAGGGTGAGTATAATGTTCGAGATCTTTGGAGATTGGAAAGCAAAAAAGGGGGCGGGTCCGGCCCGCTTCAGGGCTGATGCCAAGGAGAACCCCGCTATCCCGATGCTTTCTCTGCAGCTTCGTAACCTCAACGTCAACCTTACAACCACATAACATAGATCTACAAAAACATCTCCAGCTCAATTGATCGATCAATTTCAACCACATACCATCTCTAAGAACGGTATCGAAAGGAATAATATAAGATGCCTGAACTCAAGGTCGGAGATAGCTTCCCCAGCGACGTTGTCTTCAACTACGTACCCTACACCGAAGAGAAAGGCGACATCACAGCGTGCGGTATCCCAACGAACTACGACGCCAGCAAAGGTGTGTTTTCTCCGTCCCATTCCCTCATTCCCTTCTGTCATCGCTCCCATCCCCACTACTCGTCTCCCTCCTCTCCCCCTCGATCGTCACAAACTAACCACGTATCTTCCCACACCACAGAATGGGCCAACAAGAAAGTCGTCCTCTTCTCCGTCCCCGGCGCCTTCACACCCGGCTGCAGTGCCCGCCATCTACCAGGCTACATTAACAACCTTGCCGCGCTCAAGGCAAAGGGCGTTGATATCGTCGCTGTGATCGCTTTCAACGATGCGTGGGTCATGAGTGCTTGGGGAAAGGCAAATGGTATTAAGGGTGACGACATTGTAGGTTCCCTCCCTGTCCCCAATTTCGCTCTCGCTATCTCAGTTCTTGGAAGAAATATGCTGATTGAATTTATTTTGGGAATAGCTCTTCCTCTCAGACGTCGAAACCAAATTCTCCCAAAGCCTCGGCTGGACCAACGGCGAGCGAACAGCGAGATACGCACTGGTGATTGATCATGGTAAGGTTACATATGCGGAGAAGGAGCCTGGACGGGATGTCTCGGTTTCGAGTGCTGAGGCTGTTTTGGCGAAGCTTTGATCTTGGAAATCATTCGCGATAAAATGGGAGTTGGGAATATGATAGATGGAGATGCAAGGATTGCGTAGACTTCTGGGGTATGCTTGCATGCTGGATAGATGGTTCGTGGATAAATGGAGACAATTTGCGCTGTTGCGTTGAATTTTGAGTGAATGGTTGGATGATTGGGGAATAGAGGTGCTTGCAAATACCCTTGCTAGGCAGAGGAGAAAATTGACGAAACTCTTTCTCGTTTTCTTCTCTTAGCCTCGCTGTTACTCTTTCAGCATTCCCTTTTCCTTCTACAGTGTCTCGGAGAACTGAGAGAAGGATAGCCAGCCTACCTACCCCTCAACCGCACTCCATCAGATACTCAATTTCGCAAAATTGCGTAAAACTTTATCTTCCACCAAGTACCTCTTCAATACTTACCTACCTACCTACTTTCCAAGCGTCTTACACCATCCCCGGAGGAAGATTTCAAATGGACACATGAATTGACATCTGTGAAGCAAAATCCACTCCTCTTGTAGAACCCCCAACACATAAGACCATCATAACTATTCCCCCAACTCTCTGACTTTGTCAAAGAATTGAGGGAGAGGGGAGGAGGGAGGAGAGAAGAGGAAAATGCGGTTGTCAAAAATAAGAGTTTATTTTCCTCTAGTGCGATTTAAATCTTGCTAGAGGAAGCTAAGGAAGCAACGGCAGTAGCCGGGTACTAGGTGAAAAATATGTGATGATCTAAGCTTCCTCTATTGAAATTTCGAGACTTCTGCGATGTTGTGAATGTTGCTGTTGCTGTCGTTGTTTTTGGAGTAGGATTGAGGTGAACTGAAGGCTTACGTCGTGTGTGTATCTAAGTACGAATGTATGTGTAAGAAAATAAGACAAATAGTTAAAGTTTTTCAAAGAGAGGTAGTTAGGAGATTTAATTGGAAGTTGGAAGGTATGGTTGCGAAAATGGAGATACAGTAAAAGGGTTATTTTCTTTTTCGGCAACCCTATCTCCTCGACCGCGTAGTGCGCAGTACCAAACACATTTCAAATATTTCTCCTACTGGAAGACATTATAAAAAAGAATAAGGATTCAGCCTACCTAATCTAGGCTACCGTCTCATATTAAGTCAAAAATATTGGCTCTTTTCACCACACTAAGTGACTATTTAGTAATTTTCAAGTGATTGAAGCAAGTTCGCGATACTCGCTTGCGTAAGAGGTAACTGTATACACAGCAGTGGGCAACACCGCAGTAAAGAACTGTCACAACTACACAAGTTTCGGGACACGGAGATAACCCCTGCGACAAGGACAATTATGACTTCAAGGGAAGAGATAATCAATGCATAATCGCGGGTTGATTTATCCCCGCCCGTTGAAGTGTGCGGACGGAAGCACTCTCGGATCCGCACTGCGGCGCCGCATTTTCGGCTCCGCTTCGCTTCCCGAGCACCACCCCTTTTTGCCATTTGAACGCGAATCCTCCGAGTCCCTCTACAGTTCAACGAATCTGTATATATATAACCACCACCCGCAAATATCTCTGATTTAATCATACCCGCTCAAGCACCATTCTCAAACCCATTTCTTTTGGAAGAAACAAATATTTTACACCACGAAAACACCTCAAGCTCAACACTCAACAACACACAAACAAACAATCATGACACTCTCCCCACCTAACGTTGCCATAATCGGCTCCGGCCTCTCCGGCCTCTCTCTAGCATTAGCTCTCCACCAACAAAACATCCCCAGCACAATCTACGAGTCCCGTTCCTCCCCCTTAAACATCGGCGGCGCCGTAATGCTCTCGCCCAACGCTTTGAAAGTCCTCTCCGCACTGGGACTCTACGACCGGGTGCGCGTCCGCGGCTACAATTTCCAAACGTTGGAGTACAGAGATGGAGCGGGGAAATTGCTTGAAAAGCCATATGAATTTGGAGGGAAGGAGAAGTATGGGTTTGATGGTTTGAGGATTTATAGGCATGTGCTTATTGAGGAGTTGTTGAAGATGTTGGGGGAGAAGGGGATTAAGGTCGTCTTTGGGAGGAAGTTTGTTAGGGTGGTGGAGGAGACGGAGGAAGGTGTCAAGTGGGAGTTTGAGGGTGGTGAGGTGGGGGAGGCGGATATTTTGGTTGGTGCGGATGGGATTCATTCTACGGTGAGGAAATATCTGTATCCGGACCTCAAACCGACTTTCACTGGTATGGCGGGTATCACGGCTGCGGTGCCGACGAAACAGTTGAAGCTTCCAGAGGGGTACCATATCCCGGTTACGATTTCCACGCCGTATGGAGGGTTTACGATTGCGCCACAACAAGTCGATGGCTCAGAGGTTTTGATCGGGAAGCAGAAGCGTGTGGAGGAGAACCACAACCAAGCTGGCTGGGCTCGCGTCTCAGCAGATAAAGACGCCCTCGTCAAGTTTCTGCAACAAGATGCAGAGCATTTCCCTTCCATTGTGCAGAATGCCGTGTCGAGCATCCCACACGACAAAATCAACGTTTGGCCCTTCTACATCGTTCCCAAGCTATCCAAATGGGCTTCCGAGAAACGCCGCGTGGTTATTCTGGGCGATGGAGCGCATGCTATTCCTCCTAGCGCGGGACAGGGAATCAATCAGGCATTTGAGGATGTGTATATTTTTGCTTTGTTGCTGGGACAGGCGTATGTGAATGAGAAGGTGAAGATGCAGGATTCATTGAGTTTTTGGCAGGAGTATCGCCAGCAGAGGATTGAGAAGGTCATGGGGTTGAATAAGCAGATTGAGTTGAGGAGGATGCCGAAAGAGGAGTTGGACAAGATGCCAGCGGGGTCCATTCAGGATATTGAGTTGAATTGGTTGTATGAGCCGGATTTTAAGAGGGATGTTGAGAGTTGGGTTGCGGAGAGGGCTTGAAAGGGGATGGGGCTTCTTCAATGTGTTTGTTCGTAAAGTGACAGTGTGCCGTTGGGATTTTATTTTGAAGGAGCTCCGGAGTTTATTTTTAGAATATAGGTGGGATTTTGGCGCGGGAGGTATTATTTTGATAGATAGAAAAGTTCGTGAAGTACTTTTTCTGTGGTTTTCGGTCTTAGTCGATTTATTGTGAAGAGTTGGAATGTAATTAGGGCAAATATCTCAGTGGCCGAGAGAATTTCAAGTTCATGAAACGCCACTAAATCTGCCCTTGTTGAAATGACACTTAAGCTATTAAATCCAGTTCGAGCGGTATTTGGGCTATTTGCCGATGTGATTATGCACTCCAGTGATCGTCGAGATTGCACACTCCTACTGTAAGTTCCATAGGTCGCCGTGAGCATTTTCGAAGTTATAGTCAGAGAATAAGTCAAAGTTTGCTCCGTTGGCATCAAAGTAAGAATCCTAAAATACTGATCAATATCTAATCTTTTTATTGTCTGAACAAGGATATTTCAACAGGGAAATTTGAAAAATGATAGATGGATGAAAAGACCCACAAGATTAGCATCAGCTATTGCTGGTTCATGAGGCATTATTGCCCACTCACTCGATGTTGTTTCGTTCTCCAAAGCAAGTTGTGTACTGTGAGAATGCGATTTTTGTACGTCCTTCGAAAACCAGTCAGCCCGTCATCATACAAATCTCAACGGAACCTACCTCTTTATCCTTCTCCTCCCCGTCGAAATCTTTCTCTTTTACAGCAGCTCTTTGACAAGCCATGAGAACTTCACACGCACCCTTATGCATCATCTCCTCCCCGTTCTCTTTCGAGAACTGGGCCTTCAACAGCTGAGAGATAACCGCAAGTCGAACGACGTCTTTGATGTCGCTTCCGCTTTTTGAGATTCTTCGCGTCAAGTTAGCTATGGTGTCGTCTATTGCTAGCAAGAGACTAGCTTTGGTCCAGGATACGAGATTTTGTGTTTGTAAGTGCAGACAGACGTCGAGAGTTGCTTGCATTATGTCACTTTTGAAGACTATGTGGAATAAATGCCAGCATTTTGCATCTTCCTCATTGGCTGGTCCAAAGGCTTCGGGGTCAAAGAATTGTTGGTAAGAGAGGATGGATAGTGAGGATTGTAACCCGGGTGTTGGTCCTTCATTATTCAAGCCTATCGGTGTAGATGATCGGTATAAATGTGAGAGAACTCTTCGAAGGTAAACATGAAGTATGACGGTTCCGAATTTCTGTCCGATATCTTTCTTTGTTCTTTGGTCTGGTTGCAAATGAGGTGGGAGGTCTTGAATATACCTTTCGAGAGATTGGATGTGTGCTTGCAAATTTTCAAGCCGGTTAGTAGACGCTCGTATGGCCTCAAGTCGGAGTGGAAGCGACTTGGCAAGCGCAACTTGGAAGATCGAATCGGTTGACTCTTCCAGTGGCTTGGAAACAGGCAGCGTGATCATGCCATCAAATAAATCATCATCGTCCACGTTAGCTGCAGGGCTACAGGTGAAGTTACTCTCCTGGAGAATGATTGGCATGCCATAAGTCAAGGAAGCTTCAAGATCCATCTCGACAATCGTGGTCCAAAGTCTCCGTCTGAGTTCCCCTTCAAAGATATCGATTTCTGGAAATTCAGCTGGGTCCCGATGTAGGCCTGCCCTCATGGCAGACCTCATAAGCTTTCCTGTTGCATTCCATATTTCATCTGCAGGCACGACTCGCACTTGTTGAGCAAGGATGAGCAGAGCTCGTGTGCATAGTGTCGACATTGTAAGTTGTTGGCGTCCTGGGAGGCTGTCAAGCCACCCTTCAACATGGCAGCAGAGAATATCTGCCTTTACATTCGTTGCGTCTCCAAGAGAAGGAGGGTCCTCCCAGGCTTGTATAATCGCCACAGTGACGGCCAGCTGAGGGACAAAAGACTCAAACCCTTGATGTTGGGTTTCCATGGACCCCCAAAAGCGCTCACATTCATCCATGAAAGATGGATAATGTAAGATTCGCATGTTCTTTTCAAAATTTCGGAAGTATGAAGTTATAGCTTCATCGCAAGCAGCCCGAGATGGCAACAAGTCTACTATCTCCGACAGTGTACAAGATGTAAGCTTCGCCTTGGACGCTTTTCTGCGTGACTTGGTGAACTTTTCATGATACACTCGCAGCTCATTCATGACTGGCGCTCGTGCCGGGTCATCGAAGCCGCTCAGGATGAAGTTACCGGCTGCGCGGAACTGATGAATTTAGCAGTGCAACTTATGATTATCAAAGTGAAACTCACATGATGAAGTAGTGATTTCTTGTAGTTTTGACTGTGATATCGCGGCCCTGATGTCTTAATACTCAAGGCTGCATCCACCTTAGGTGAATGAATGCCTGTTTGTCTACTTTCGTTTTCGTGAGGGTTGTGAGAATGAGTGGGACAAAGCTGCTCTAGCTTTTGTATTCGTTTCTGAAGAGTAGCCAGTGTTTCAACATTAGCATGGCATTCTATTTCTTTATGAGTAGCAACAGCAGCTTGATGTGTCGTATTCTCTAAGTCAGGAAACGAAGCGGTCATTGAAACCTCTGCTGAAATGCTTCCGTTTAGGGACCGAGACTTGGCTGCCTCGTCAGCCTTCGGTATGGAACTATAAGAGCATTGTCGATCGTGTCCAGTAAGCGTACACTGTTTGCATGGGGAGAGCCTATCGCATTTTATTTTTCGTCGACGACAACGGAGGCAGGATAGCACCGGACGTGGGCGAGGACGAGAGGGCGAACGATGAACGTGGGAAGAGGAAGTGCCCTTTGGGGTGAATGAAGAGTGCGTACTTTGCGATTCGATTGAGGACATAGTATCTCGAAATTGTTTTACCGCCTTTAGGATTAGGTTGTGTTTTGGAAAACTTCCAGCGTTATGTTGTTGAAACTCCGGGGTCGGGACTCGGGCATAAAGGAATCCGGTTCAAATCGCACTCCAAGGAACTTGAAAATATATCGAGGAATTGGGCAAATTATTTCTCACGACATCAATGAACGGGATTGGGAAGAGAAAGAGGCTTTACACCGCAGACGATTGATACTTGATTTGTGATGAAGCGGTGAGAATTTGGTACGGAGTACAGTTTAATTCCGAAATCGTCTAAGGTTGAATCCTGCGCTATGGCGTATGGACAAGGGCCCTCGCTACCTTCGCATTGCTCGGGATTTTATGACAGGGGGGCTTGATCCAATCAAGAAGTTATATTATGCATCAAATTTTCAAGCTCGCTACTCGGGTATATCAAGGACAGTATATACCTCAAATTCCCCTTTTATAAAATTTACGTCAAATTCCTCAAATGCCACTCGAACAAATTTTAATTACTTAAATACCGTATTAATTGGACTATAATATAACTTTTTTTTTTATAAGATAAGGTTCCATTCTCAAAAACAAAACTATCTTCTTATAACTAACCTATCAGAGAACAGGATTAGAGTGACTAATATGCCCTACGCAGACACGTTCCTCCTCCTCACCTCCAAGCACTAAATTCACGGTACATAAAGAGCTCCTCGTAGGCCCGTCAAACTCCCACCTAATTAGTATGACAAAAAAAAATCTAAGAGGAAAAAGACACAGATATTATATGCTAAGGCGTCACCCTCTCTTCTAGTAGATTAAGTTATAAGATATTATCTTATAATCTAATTAATACGGTAGCCTTTTACCTGCCACCTATATGCCATCCGTCTATTTCACGACTAGTGCGTCATTCGAATAGTATATGCATTCATATGATATTACTAGTATTATAGAGTAAGTAAGATAATCTATAGAAGTTCTACAGGTCATTGCCCGCTCTATAAATCATAGAGGGCTCTTTACTATAGAGTTGCTTTAGTTCTTCTATTTATGCTATATTTTTGGATCTAACTATATCATAACTATTTAACACTATGAATAGTGCGTACTCCGTAACCTAAGGTGAATTATACTTGATTATAAATCATAATTTTAAAGATTTCTTTTAGATAAATCGTGCTAAATTTAAATATATAATCAATTCTTCTCTATACCTAGGCTGCGTGATAGGTAGTAGGTAGTACCTATTACCCGCGGGCTACCTACTACGGGTACTACCCACCCGCGGTTAGGTAGTACCCGCGGTTAGGTAGGGTTTCTCTT
>JAAMPI010000820.1:0-25060 GCA_013054445.1 Cudoniella acicularis | reverse complement strand
AAGGAATTATTCTGCAAATACCAATAGAGGGTCATGGCACCAGTATTTCGATATAAGCAACATCATAAATTTCAACAAGAAATTTTGCCGATTATAAGTATCGATACAGATGATTCACGAGAGATGGCAATTCTGCCTATTCTTGAAAGACAAGGCTACATTGTAGACCGGATTGCTCCGATGCATCATGACTTTTATGGTCAAACGGTAATAAGATGTAGTCCACTTTAACTTAAATCACTGCTGATACAGCGAAGGATAAGTCACCCGCCGTCTATACCGGGGAGATATCTTCATCCTCTGATCATATTTCACAGCGCAGGTGTCTGCAGAGACTGAATGTCCCAGAACACCCTTATATGGTCAACCTTTTAGCCACTTTCAGGCACGGCCACAATCACTATTTGATGTTTCCATGTCCGGACGGTAATATTTGGTCGTATTCGACAACTAGACAAAAGCCACATGTCGACAAGGAAACTGTTCTTTGGTGTTTCAGGCAGATGTTTGGTCTTGCATCCTCTCTCATACTTATGGGACACCTCCTTGGGGTGGAATGTTAAAATATAAGTCCGCTAGAGATACTGTGTTACAGCCCTCCCATAGGGGTGGACGTAGAGAGGGCAATTTTACGACTTTTCTGCCCCACAGCCACAACGACTGAGATCTTGCAGCATGAGACATATTCAGCACCAGGGTCGTTACTTGGTGAAGACTACATAAACTCTGGTGACGTCTGGTCTCTAGGCTGTGTATACTTGGACTTTATCACTTGGCTACTGATGGGCTATGAAAGCGTGGAACAGTTCTCAAATTCTCGAAGCCTGCCTCGGAATGGTACCCTCATCGACGACTTCTTCGAAATCATCCCGGATCTAAATATAGGTGATCCAGTACCCAAAGTTAAAGACTCAATCAACCAGTGGGTTCTCGGATTACACCAGCACAAAAACTGCTCTCGTTTTATACACAACGTTCTCATTCTGCTAATGAACGATACTCTCGTCGTTGACCCAATGGAAATAACTTCGGCTGGCCATTTACACGAGAAACTGAAGCTTTTCCTGCAAGCGGCGGAGAGAGACAACAAATACCTCATTGAACCAATGCCCTGGGATCAAGCTATGGAATCAAGTGGGCAGTATTCGGATCTGAAGCAAGATACTCCACGATCTCAATTGCTCTCTGGTAGCTACGAGCGCACATCTCCGGCAGGTACCCTCCAGGGATTGTCAGCTAGATCAATAAGTGGACGGGAAATTGTTCCTCCCGCCATCCGGGATGCCAAAATCCTTTGCAAGTAAGCTTGCCAACTCGTGTATTGGATGTCGATTTGGAGGAGCCACGTTTAGCTCTGGTAGAACCAAAAGGTGCGATTGGCCAATACATCTCCTCAAGTCACTGCTGGGGAAATGGGATCGATATCAAAAAAAAATACAAACAACTTCAACTAATTACGATCTATACACCCAAAGAATACACCTTGAGAGTTTACCAAGCACTTTCCAGGATACTGTTCTCATCACGCAGAAGCTTGGAATTCGCTATCTATGGATCGACTCCCTTTGTATCATCCAGGACAATAACGAAGATTGGGCCAGAGAATCCTGCGAAATGGGCAACATTTTTCAGAATGCATGGCTGGTTCTAGCTGCCGCACATTCTGACGATAGTTTAGGAGGCTTACTTCCAATGGACGAGCGTTGACGTCCACCTCTGCTTTCGGCTGATCTCGAAAACGCAAAGTTTCAAGACTTCAGATCGGAGACAGCGGCCCCAAGACGTAAGGGTAGAGGTCATTTTGATAGATTACAGCCACTCCTGCAGCATGCCTGGGCATTTCAAGAGCGCTTTTTGTCGACCAGAGTTGTCTTCTTTCTCAGGGATGAACTACTCTGGAGATGTACAAAGACCGTGGAATGCGAATGCACACTAAGGGAGCACCACATTGTAAGCTGGGGTAACAACTATTACCGTCGTCTTGTTAAGGGCCATTCCGAGGAGAAAGGCAATGCTAAACTTTGACATCAGTGGCATTAGACAGTTCAGAGATATTCCCTACACCAACTCAGTTTCTCGAAGGATAAACTTCCTACTCTATCCGGACTTGCAAAGGCTTTCCTCGGAAGCAGAGAAGATGTATATCTGGCGGGTATGTGGAAGAGTACTTTGTTAGAAGACCTTGCTTAGAAGGTGCAAACGGCTTGCTCTTCGAGGCCCCATCCTTGGCGAGCGCCGACCTGGTTGTGGGCGTGTGTCAACGGACCTGTCAAAATTCCAGGCATTAAGAAGCAGGATTGCTATGCCGAAATCATCTAGGTTGAGTGCCAGCCATCTACAGCCGATCCCACTGGACCGGCATCCAAGGCACATCTTGTCTTGAAAAGCCGGCCGATTAAATCGTTGCGCTCAAGTCAAGGCATCTCCCTTTGTGCTTATAGCGATCAATCTGAAATGGGCAATGTGTGTCGGATATATCCGGACTTTCACTAGTCCCAGGAAGACAACTTCTCAACTTCGAATGATGAGCTTTCCTGCTTAGAAATAGGCTGTCTAGACAATGGAAGATACAAAGTCGAGTACTTCTTCGTCCTTGAACCGGAGGAGTCCAAGAATCACATCTACAAACGGATTGGACTTCTAGAACTGCACATGGATATGCGTACACTCGCTACGAAAGGATCAGTAGAAATATTCGAGGAAATGAAAGTGGCTATCCGGGAGAGTGAATTTGGAGTAATAACAGCTTTGAAATTCTTTTAGGTATGTATTTATATTCTCGACATTTCTATACTGCTCAGGTAGAAACAGCTAAGCTAAACATAATAAATTAGTAAACAGCAAGACTATCGTCCAGCTATACAACTCTTTGCACCTTTATCAAGAAAACTGACCAATCGTTCAGAGGTCTCTCTAGACCTATTGGGTTTGTTATGCGCGCCCTATCAGCTATCTCTTCAATCAAATCCATGTGATCCTTGAGCTCTCCAACAACCACCTGGTTTCCGAAGACATCATAGGCTCCCGGAATCACGACACTGTCGAGCATAGAAGCCCCAATACTCTTTACCAACTTCTTCGGATCTATCAGGTCGTCAAATGCCCTCTTAAGCATATCGCTGCTCCACTGACTAAAGTTGCCAGTCAATATTGTCTGGATCTCCGTGCCTAACTTCTTCTCCAACGTCTTCGGCAGTGCCAGAATCTTGTAGAGTGCTAAGCCTCCGACAGCCCATGCGGCGGGTCCGAGCATCGAAGCCGCAGCAACATGTTGGGCCGTGGTGTGGGTGGCTGTGATAGAGATTTGGTTCGAGACAGACGTTTGGATAGCTTGCGTCACCAACTCTGCAACGTGGTCTCGTACCATCTTAACGCAATTGATAAGCACCTCATCGCGGATGATATTGCAAATAGTTTTCTGGATGTTGATACTCTTCTTCAGCTCCTCTTCAAACTTGAGTTGGATATCGGCTTGGTGCTGGTCGAGAAATTGACTATACAGCTCAACAACCTTGTTGGAAATCGGTTGGGCAATGTAACTCTGGATCGGGAGTCCGTGATAATTTTTGGTGTCCGAACATGCGAATTTCATCGCGACAGGAATATATTTCATGTGGGAGGGGTCGTATAAATTGTCGCCGACCCAGAGGGCCACGGACATCCTGCCGAAGCCTTCCACATTGCCTCCACCTCCTGGCCACATTTGGCAATGAAGGCGCCTTTTTGAGCAGAGAACTACTCGATGAGATCGCTGAAATCGGCGGAATAGGGCATTTTCGGAGTCGAAGAGAGAAGATTCACTAAGATTAATTGGTATTTGCGTCGATATCTGTGGAAGCTACTCCGTGCTATTTTTCAAAGCGTCGCTTGGATTCAGCTGAGTACTTATGCTGTGTTGTATATACCCCCTTGCTAGCGCTTATCAAGACGCACTTTGATCGCCTCCTATAACTATACTAGCCACAATTTTGTGACTATACCCTAATACTTTATACGATCTCATGTCATAACATAGCGTGTTGTATGCAGTTAAAGCAGAAAGTTATCACTACTTTTAGTCTATAACTTGAAGCTTCAGAACATGGTATGGCGCGCCGGTTCAATTTTAGTCTTTGGACGCGCGCAGCGGCCGCTTCAACCTGAGCATGCTTAAGCAGAGCTTGAGCGCGTCGTGAGTCAGCCCACCGATCATAATGCAAGGTACCTGTTCAGCTCCTCTTACGAGGGTTCTTTTCAAAGCCGATTTTGGACTTGTTTTGACTCAGCGGTTATTATAAAGACTTAGTGACTACTAAGCAAAATGATACAGTAGCTGAGTCTGAACACCGCACATAATTAAAAGCATGTCGTTCTATAGACTCCCATATCGCAGAAAGAACACAACAATATGGGACAGTATAAGACAAATTGGGTGGCTGAAATAGTTACATCAATCAACCAGTTGTGTAGCAGTCTTAGTAGGCAATGCGTTTTCAGAATTTTATTACTTTTCACATTCCAAAGTCTATTTGTTTAAAATTAGTTAAATTGACCCTTTCTAGTCTAAAAACGTATACAAAACTCTTTTTCCTAAACCTAACACAACTCCATCCCTGAAATTCTACACTGCTTCCAATCCCAGCTCACAGCCTCATAAATCGCATCCGTATTCAACATCCCGACTCCCAAATCCTCTAGCTGCTTCCAAATCTTCATCTTGTATCTATAGGCCAGGCAGGGACGTCTCAATACCTACTCACGAGTCCCAACTCCGTCGCTCGTTCAATCTGCCCCTTTACCGTCAGGATTTTCTCTTGGTGAGCCCACTGTAAGGAATTTTGGTAGCGCCACCGAAGAGAGATGTGAGTGAAGCGCTGGTGTAATACGAATTTGAGATATTGTATATGGATGAGAGATTGTCAAGTGGGGCATCAAAGAATACGCTGCGGTATGTGGCGTTGTTGTAATTGGAGTTGAGCACGGCTTCAAATGGCGTATACCCGCCCCGACGTGCAAAATTGGACCTGGCACGATGGAAGTCCCGTTCCAGTGGGTAAGCCATCCTTCTGGCGGAAAGGTTCGAGTTGTGCCTGTACTGCATCAAGCGTGGAGAAGCCTTCGGTTTGAGATCTGTCATGATAATGAGACCAGGATCCATCTACATCCCACACGCCGCTGATGCCCGTTGAATTCACCACGACGGTGTTTGCGTTCTGACTTTCTAAGATGGTGGTTAAGAGGTCTAGGTAGAGGAGCGGAAGGTACGATTTGGACAAAGTGATACAATCTCGTGTCCTACGAATAATTCTCCATTGGTGAGGTGACGATCTGCTTCCACACCCGTGATACCCAGAGAAAGGGCCCGGAAAATCGGGACACGACGCCAGTAATCGTTGTGAGAATGGATTCTCTTTGGCTGGATATCGCGGCTGGAAGTGGGGAGCCACGAAGGCGGAGCTGGAGGCACGGATCCGGGTTCAACCCACGAGGCGACAATCTGAGTGAGGCCATTGGGGGAAGCGGATAGCAGACGAAGCCGTCTAGAGAGAGCGAGGAGAATGGAGTATTCTCCGCTGCCCTGCCTTTGTCCTTACTTTTGTGAGCTATGTCTATGGCTCAACTTAGCTATACCTAGTTTGAATGATTCGTTTTGGAATTAAATTCGATATGTCCTTATCGAAATGCTCTTATTTTTTGATTTTTTGATTTAAGTTAATTCTAGTTCCTTTAGTTTTGCTAATCTCGAGCTCATGTACGAAGGTACTAAACCTTTTAAGACAGAATTTCTTCGGCAACCTAAGTTACCCAACTCTTTAAAGAGGCAGGTTTCTAAATTTGCTTTCGGATTCTTAATCGCTGTCTCTTTATTTGATTTTTGTGTACTTTCATCGTGGTCCTAATTGCTTTCTAAGTCTTTTTATAAATTATAATTCAAAGTCTTCCATATTTTCTATCTATTTACATCATTTGATAATTCACTACTACCTCAACTCCCTTTCGATAGCAGGAAAGCAAGTTTTTGACAGATCACTTGATGTAAGAAAATCCGAAAACGGGTCCCCGGAACCGCCACGCTGGTTCTTGTGTAACAATAATCGCGGGGCTCGGCCAACCACCGCGTTTGCGCCAACACCCAAACGCAACACCAGTGCATATCTACAGCGGCAAACTCCTTTCCTCCCGCCCTGCAAACATGAGAACGTGATAGCAGTATAGTTGGATTGAGTCTTACATTAAGGCTTCGATGCCCCGGGCAAGGAAACAGAATGCCGCAGAATCGCGAGCGGCGGTATTTTTACAGCATGTTGTCGTCCAAAGATGTTGATGCGGGGCAGACGGATGTCACCCTTAGCCAAGATGTCAACAGAGAAAGTATCGAGTCGGAGTCGGACATGATGAGGCCGGTCAAGTGCTGGGGTTGGTGGAGGCTGTTCGATCGACAAACGTGGGTTATTTTTTCGCCTTGCTACTCCAAGTTGGAGTTGGAGCTCCAATGAAACTCACATATTTACAGGTACTGGGGCTCATTAGCCTTCAACTTCCTGGCCTTCCTGCTACCCGCCTTGTATTCCACCCTCAGCAAGCTATGGGTTGCTAACATCGATTCCAACCTTGTGGTCACAACCGACGTATACACGTACATCTCGGTCGTAGCGCAGGTTCTTAACGACGGGCTTCCTCGCACGGCATGGCTCATCATCGGCGATAACGTGACACGTACAATTCCCTCTCGAATCGGTTTATCCTACACACTGGTGCTCTTCCAGATTGTCATGGGCTTCATCATGACGGTGGTTTTTGTCGGCGCAGCAGGCTCATTTGCAGACTCGTTTGTTCCCTCAGATGTTCGTCAAGCCTCCTTGAATTATGTTCGAATTTCTGCTCCCGTAGCCTTGTCAACCGCCATTCAGGTAGCTGTATCCTCTTGTACGCGAGCTTTGGATCTACCCGACGTCCCGCTGCTGATCAGTTCAATCGGCTTTGTGGTTAATATCGTGCTGGACTTACTGTTCATATCCAACTTCCACGTCGGCTCCTTCTCACCTACTATCCTCACTCAAGCTGGCATTCGTTTAGCCTGTGACATGGTATCCGCTCTCGCCGGATTGATATACTTCATCTACATCACTCGGAAAATTCTTGGCTCTCTCGCAACTGATAGTCCCAAAGAGAGCATTGCCCCGCAAAAGAAGGCCTTCCTCATCCTTGCTCGTCCTGCCATCTACACATTTGCAGAGTCCGTGATCCGGAACTCGATTTACCTATGGCTAGTGAGCAAGATCATCTCCTTGGGACACGACTATGCCACTGCGTGGGGTGTTTTCAACACGATAAGGTGGGGCTTGATAATGGTGCCTGTCCAGGCCTTGGAAGCTTCCACCTTGACGTTTGTTGGCCATCATTGGAGTCGTTGGCGCGCGGAAGTAGGCGTCACTGTGAGGAGACCTACCGCCACTTGGGCAGATGTTAAAAGTACAACTTCCAAACCCCAAAATGAACGGTCTCTTTAGAATTATTGCTAATTGGCTTCTATTAGAAATAACTCGACCGGCAATCATCTCTTCGGTCATCGCGCTGGCCATCGAGGTCCCCGTCTGCATCTTCCTTTCGCTGTGGGGTATGCAAGAATTTGCGTTTTATATCTCCAACTCGCAAGACGTCGCCGTCATCACCCGAAAGATGTGGCAAGTGAGTCTTCCCCCTTCCCTCCCTCCATGACATACATACCCATGTATTAACATAAAACCTGCGAACAGAACATAGATTGGTGCTACATATTCTACGCCGTAAACTACCAGCTGGCAGCCATCCTCCTCGCCACAGTTCCCCGCTGGTTCCTCTTCCAAGCACTAGGCTCCAATTTTCTGTGGATGCTTCCATGGGCCATCGTGGTTACTAAAGTGCCTATGTCACAAGCTAATGCTTGGACATTTTACTCGGTTATCTTTGGGGGCGCACTGGTTTTTGATTTTTTCAATGTGGGGTTGGTGTTGTTGCTTTGGGGTTGGAGGATTATGAGGGGGAAAATTAGATTGCAGCCCGTGAGTGCGAAGCTGTGAGGTATTATGGTAGTAATGAGTGAGATATTGGGATAGTCTCTGTGTTGTTTTTGTGTGGAGAAGATGGGGGCTAAGACCGGCTTTTTTGGCGTGCAATTTGCATTGGCAGTTGTTCAATAATTGGACTCTGGACTCACTTGAGCTTTGGCCGGCGACGCCATGAAATCCTTGAATTTCTGTTTTTATCTTTATTTGGAGACAAGACTGGATTAGTTACTCTAACAGTTGCGTTGTAAAATGAAGCAAATCAGACCGCGTGTTTCTTTCGTTGCTTATTGTGGATCATTAGATGGAATCAATGGTTCAACTTGCAAGTCTCATGTTTCGCTTTAGCTNGANCTAATACGTAGTAATAGTGCTTTCAGCGAGTACTCAGTTCAATACAATCCTCTCCATTTTTAATTATTGAAATAGAATTCTGTTCTTTCGCTACCTGAGCTAAAACTACATCAATGCTTTCTCCCTTCTAGTTCTTCCCCTCATCACAAATCACCAAAAAGTCTTTTCTCCAACTCCCCGCTCTCCTTCGCTATCCTCTCCAGATCGCCTCGATCCAAAAGACCCTCCTCAGAGATTCGCGCATCAATAAGCTCCCTATCCGCACTGCCAGGAACCCACTCAAAATACGCATTCCTAGCCTCAATCTTCCACCCCTCCTTCCTCCTCTCCTTAATCCCTTTTTGACAGCTTTCAGGCCAAGCATCCACAACCTCCTTCTCATCATTATACTCCACCTCCAAAAGCTCTTCATCAAAACCGACAATCTTGCTCGTTTGAAATAGCGCCACGACTTTACAACGAGAATTTCCATGTTTCGCGGCTATAGAAGCAGCCAAAGTTCCAATTTTATTCGACACTGAGGCATCAGGCAAGACTTTATCGCCGCCGAAAACGAGGAAATCGGCGTGTGAGGCAAGAGAGGCGACGCTGGCATCAGAAACAATTTCGATCTCAAGGTGCTGGCGAATTGCTGCATCGTTGTTGAGTCCTGCAAGAAGAGTGTTGACAGAAGCTGCGCCTTCGAATTTGGGACGGGATTCGAGGATAGAGAGTTTGATGGTGATTCCTCTCTTTGTGACGGTTTTGATGAGGGCTTGCAGGGCAGCGGTGACGGTTCCTGAGGCGGAGAGAGTGATGATGTTGATTGATTTTTCGGCGGTTTCGCCTTCGGACGGAGAGATGACTTGCTCGACGTATTGCACGAAATGGGTCGAAAGACGCTCGAGCTGTTTCTTCACTATTTCGATGCATTCCGTGATGGCCTTCTCAACCGAATTCTTCAAGGTCTCCAGGGGTATGCCACCAATACCCTCCGACCCAGGAGCAACCAGTTGCTTCTGAACCACATCCAGCGTTTTGAATAAAGCCGCTTCAATAGCAGCACCCATACTCGGCCTGCCATTTTTTGCCAAATGCCATACGATCCATCTGAATTGTCTCCAGAATTCCTCTGCCGTACTCAAAGCGAGGATTTCATCCCATCGTAGAGCCTGTTTTAATAAATTCAAAGCTTTCACCGCCAAAGCCTCAGCACCACTCTCATGGTCATCCCTGAGAACCGCCAAAGCCCTCTCCGTATCAGGACTAACCATCACCCTCTGCATGCCCACCTCCAGCTGCGGCACGTGATCATATTTCTCTACATCTTCGGACTTGATGAAATGATACTCGGTATGTTCCCAATCAAAAGTAATGGGTTTGGCACCTTCTTTGAGTTGCCATGCGAAGGGGTGAATAGTCCATTCGGTTTTGAGTGCTTGGTCGACGAGACTGAAAGGCTTTCCTTTGCGGAGGAGGAAAATGTCTTGGTCTGTGAGGGTGGTTTCTTCTCGGATCTCGCGCTTTGCCGCATTCTCGGGGCTGGTATCGGTGCTGTCGATAGAGCCGGAGCAAACGGCCCATTTGCCTCTGTAGTCATGTGATTAGCCCGGGTTCATATCTCAGAGCTCATTTCATTGCCATAATTGGGACTCAAAAGATAAAGCGGAAAAAAAATCCTACCTGTATGTCGAGACGCCTTGGCTTCTTTTGAACAGCGCGAAAGTGAGTCCGGTTGGTGATTGAGGAGATGTGCAAATGAACGAGGAGACTACCGCGCGTTGTCGCAAACCTGAAGTCATGCTTCTTTTCTGGAATATTTTCGTGAAATTGACATGAATTTGTTGCGTCGATAATCGACGGGAGATTTTGTTCATGTCTTGTTTATATGTATGCGAGGTGGGATGTTGGTGTTGAGAATGTTGAAAGATGACGATAAGATCTCCTGATAGGTCTGCAGCCGGAAGGGAATTGTTTGGCGATCACGTGAGAAACCAAATCTTGAACTATCGGCTTCTTGGTTTTATATTGACGTAAGCTGAATTGGGCAAATTGAATCTCTCCCTTTTAGTGATATGAAGTGAGCTGGAGTTATCTGATGTTGCTTTAGAACCTAACGACTTTGAGTTAGATCACGTGTCATCTTGCTCCCCCCTTTTTCTTGTTGAAAGGAGAAAGGAGGAAGCTGGGAAGGAATAAAAGCTGTTAATAACGACCCCGAGAAACCAAACAACTATCCAAGTCCGAAAACAAGTCATTCTATCTGACGAAGGCCTGAGAACAAGGGCCTGCCCTTTTCTGCCTCCAAAATGGTCATAATCTGCAAGTTCTCAGCCTCAAGCTCGCCCCTCATCCTATCCACAAGCTCGGGCGATGAAATAATAATGAATCGCTTTGGTATGGTAACACTCTTCACAATTTCCAAATCCATTACAGTGTACCAAAACGGGTGGAACTGTGGATAAAAATCTAATTGAACATCCAAAGCCTCCAAACCTTGCATAGACGATAGCGATTTCCAAACTCGAAGCCAAGTCTTAATATAACCGTTTTCGTCCTTTGATGTTTGGCCGTCCCTGACGGGATACGCGTAATGGCCATGTAGTGGCGGGAATCGAGTCGGCAGTCGCAGGCTCCAGTAGAATGAAAAGGAGCGGATGTTGTTGAAGCTGGTGGGGTCGAGGAGTTGAGGGAGAAGTGTAACGACGTCACATTCTGTTGTGCCGAATAGATTCTTTGCGTACAAGTGGCTTATAGCTTCGGAATACCTGCGATACTTAGCGAAGGAAAGCAGCTGGGCGGGGTTGAACATACACTTGTCGACAGCTCAACAACATCCCCATCACCCCAATAGTGGGTGAAATCCAGCATATCTTGGAGGGACTAGAGAGCCCTAAATCTGCACGGAAGAGGTCCTTTGTCGCCACGCTTCGATGTCCATTCAACTTGCGCTCTTTGATCCAAAAATGAATGACCATTCCGCCCGCAACATATTCAAAGATAATATCTCTTATTTCTCGTGGAAGCGATAGCAACACACTTTCCGAATTTTTAAATGAACTTGGGGGAAAGTTTAAGCCTTGTCGATGTCTTCCGAGTATTTTGGTCTCAGAAACGGATCGTGGCTCAGGTTCTGTCCTTGTGTAGTCATGGTGTTTATCGTCTTTCCTATGTTGTCGTGCATTTGAGAGCTTCTGGTATAAATATACAGGATAGTATAGAGTGATGACAAGGACTCGCTGGGTGAGGGCTAGCCCGGATATGCTCTCTTTGACCTCGTTGAATCGACGCATAGCTGTCCAGACTTAACTAAAGGAGTGGATGAGGTGGAGCTTCAGTTCAGTCGTATGGCGTCCAAAAAGAATGTATTTGAAGGAAGCATGGTGCGTGAGAGGAGTTGACGCCTGATGTTGAAATTTGAGCTGATGCGATGGTGCATCAAGAGGGGAAGTGGCTTTGAACAGGGGCTGCACAGCCACATGTGCCCAAGAAAACCCTCGTCACGTACAGCTCGTATTTTTTGCAAACTAAAAAGCCACGAGTCACTCGCTCAATATTGTTGAAAACCATTATATATCTGACAATAAAATCACGTAAAGCAACACAATCTCGGGTCAAAATCTTTCGAAGAATGTCTTGTCGGAGGTTGGTGTCGAGCTCAAATCCACACGAGTCACATGACTAACCCCTTCTTCATAAATCACACAAAACCTACCTAATCGGCTGCAAAATTGGCGACGTCGCCCTCAGAGGCTGCGGTCGAGCTTGTTGCTATTATTCAGGCTCAGAACCAAGCATCTTTCCCCTTCAAAACCGAGAAATCCCTAACCTCAAATCCAGATTCACCAAAACACTCGACCACATCTCCTCAACACTTCTCTTTCCCCAAAGAATCATCCCCCAGAATCACACACTCTCGGAAGAATTGGCCTCTATTATTCTGCGTGTATGTCTTCGTATCCTCCAAAATTTATTTGCGCGGAAAAGGGCTCTCGGCGCTCTGTTAAACCGTTTTATGATCCGGAGAAATTTGAGTATCGGATTCGGAATTCCAGGACTGGTCTGTGAGGCCAAAGGCATCTCGCTGTCCTGAGCTTGCTCAAGCTTATAAGAATAAAATCCGAATGAAAAGCAAGGGGAATTTGAATACGCCCGAAGCAGTTGCGTTAGAAAACTCGTAGATCGGTATCGCAGCCAACCAAATTCATTATTGAAAGAAGAGTTCGCGTATTTCAAAGCGAACGAACCAGAGGTATGGTGGATTGATATCATCCAAAATACTAGGGGGAATCCTACTGTGCCGAAGTATTTGAAGCGGTGTTCGTCTTGTGGAAAAGGTGCTTTGCCGGTGGGGTCGAATTTTCGAATTCCTGCACGGAGAGATGATAAAGCTTGGAAGGAAGTAGAGAAGTTGATTGAGTATGGAGAGGATATGCTTGCAAGGTTTTCGCCTTGTGTGACAGTGGAAGGACATGCGAAAATGGTTGAGAAGGTTCATGAATTGCGATTTGAAAGGACTAGGACGAACACTTATCTCGAGGGAAATTTACCGGGGAAATGAAAATCTGGAACTTGGCTAAATTCTAATATGAAGTTGCAGCGTCGAGTCACTAGTTAAAGATTCAGAGAGTCCGTCATCCAGTTAGAGTCCTTCTCAGCGTCGTCCCTTGTAAGCTTTGCTAAACCGTAAAGAGCAGAACAAGTTTCTGTTGAAATCCACGACTTGTATTGTAGATGACTTTCCTAAAACTCGGGAGGGTGAGGGCTTATATATACATGATTCTCTACCCCTAAAGTGGGCAAGGCACGTGATTTGCATCCAAAGCGCGACGCTACTCGAGCTTTCTCAGCAATTTTAAACCGCCTCCGATAATTCAAAAACATGCCACCAACAAACATAAAAACGATCGGACCAATTCCCAACACAATACTCGTAATTCCTACGATGTCGGCTGTACTTAAACCGGAAACTTTCGTTGTAGGAACAAGTGTCGCCGAATTGGTGGCACTTGGACTCGAAGTGTTATTCTTCCCAATGTCCTGCAACGACGCTGCGTTTGAGAGATAGCCTAGCAATGAAATCGATTGTGAGAAGATGGCAACACAGGTTGGATCCGTCTAGTTCCACTCGTCAGCTCTAGCACCCGATTTCACTTCGCGGGAAAATAGAAAATACAACATACCAAATTCGCTTGTAAACAAAATGAAACAAGAGCAGCCCTATTCGCATCCAAAGATTGTTTATTGGCTGTTTGCCTCAGAATATACACTAAAATGGCAAAAGCGCCAAATATCACGGTGAAAATAAGACCTAGTGATTGTAGGAATGCATCCCAGAAGAATTGCGCTTCGACGATTCGACAAGCATTTGATGGTATATTCCTTCGAGTAACTCGATCTGATATTCTCTTCTTTCTGGGGATGGTAATTTGGTGGATAAGGAGTAAAGGAGTGTTTCTTTGTGGAGCAAAAAAGAGGGTGGAGAGGCATTGCTGTCGTCTTGATCCTTGGCTTTCTCAGGTAGGGGAAGTTGTGATATCGGCTTCGCTCTCGTTTGAATCTGCCATCTTGGGGATTGACGCTCACGCTTCGCTCGTGCTCACGAGGCGTCGGTCAGAAATTGATTAAAGGAGAGATGATCAGAAAGCGTACCACAACCTTTGGTTTATTTGTCTATGGCAATAAAGCTGCTGTGGGCCCAGGTAGGAAATGAAGGAATCCAGCTGCAACGTTAAGAAACTTGGAAAGACGCAAAAATTATTTTGAAATAAATAACCTTTTGTATTTACAATAAACATGTTCGTGAGCTGACAATGAGTCTATGTCAAGGAATTCGAAGCCACTTGGAGGTTGATGTCTCTGCTACAATTCCGATGTCTCAGCCAAATATCCCGCAAATACCTCCCGTAACCTTCCACAATCATTCCGCAAGATCGAATGACAAATATTCGAAACCAAAAGCACTTAGAATTGAGTATCGGATTTCCACTCGAAAAAGGGGGGTCTATCTTCATATAAGTTTTTTTTTAGAAAAGGGGATGACAGCACCGGGTAAACTTCGTCCCGCAGCCAAGCCCAAGAAATATTCAGCTCCAGGTCCACCCCTTCGGATGGCAGCGTCTCAAACAGGGTTCCACATGCATCACAATAAAAACCCACACCCCAAATTGCAAGGTTTGTATGGAGTGCCCAGGCACGGGAAGAAGCTATTTCGCCATGTTTTAGTTAAAATTCCCAGGATAATCGAGGCCACACCTACTGTAATGGCATGAATTTCAAGGAATTGGCGATAAATCGGATCATAAACCTTGAAAAATGTGTAAATGCACAAGGTAGTTGGTAAGGCTGCCGACAAATAAACTCGCAAAGTTAGTTACGAGGGTTACGAGGGGATGCCTTGAAGGGTGCAGTACCGATAGGCACGCCACATCACGGAAAACCATGCTAGAGTGTAGGACGACAGGGGTTCAAAGGGAGGCACAGTAACAAATGATTTCGTACTTCGTATCACTTCGAGTCCTCTCCTCAAAGTCGTCCCAAGTAATAAAATTTATTCAACCAAGGCCAGCGCCTACGCATATCCTTTGGCACCGATGTCTCTCCATCATCCAAAACAATTCTAAATACCACCACTGCCTACCTGCGTCCTAGGTACATGCTGGGCCTATTCCGACTCGGCAGGCCCCTGCCGTTCGTGGGCGGCATCGCAATCCTCATCCTCCTCATCTTCACCCTCTACAGCCGCGACCTCGACCCTCGACATGCCTCAGTCCCATGGCGCCCTTCGACGCGTCGACTCGACAATCGAGAACGATAGAAACACAGCGACGAAGCCAATTCCGCTGCCTGCCAAGGGAACAGATCCTCACCCCATCGTGGAGTTGCTGCATCGCGCCGACGGCGAATTTAGGGCACTGCTGAATAGGGAGACGTACGATGTCGCTGCGGCAGCGAGGCAATACCGCGAGAAGAGGGGGAGACATCCGCCGCCCGGGTTTGACAAGTGGTGGCAGTATGCGTATGATAATCGGGCAATGTTCGTGGAGGATTTCTGGAACCCGATTTATGATGATTTGAATCCAATGTGGGCGCTGGATCCCAAGGCCATGCTGGCGGATGTGCGCGCGCAGAAAATGCAGTTCAGGGTGAGAAATGGAACGGTTACGTCGGTCGATCCCGAGCATGATCACTTTTGGATGGAGATTTGGCTGGATCTTATACAGAAGGTTGCGGAGGATTTGCCGGATATGGATTTGGCCATGAATACGATGGATGAGCCTCGCTTGCTTATACCGTGGGAAAACATGAAGGAGTATGTGAAGACAGAGCATAAAAAGAGGAAGATATTGCCGGTGGAGCAGGTCACTGTAAAGTATAGTGGTGGGTTTGCCATTGTCGGCGCAAAGTCTAGCACTTGCTGATTTGAGTTTGTGTAGCTGTTCCCCCGGAGCCAGCGGAGGATATACCCAAGGTGTTTGAATGGGACACTTCACTGCCGATATGGGAGCGCACAGTTGCTCCATGTCCACCCGACAGTCTAGCTCGAAAGACTCCTACTCAGACCGACTTTAACAACACCCCAATATTATCGACCGAATTCATGAAACCACATATATATGAGGGGTATATATCAAACTATACTCTATCGACTTCGATATGCCACCAACCAGATCTGCAAGGTCTCCATGGGTACTTCATTGAACCCATTAGTACCTCAACATCGGACAAACTATTTCCCATGTTCGGAAGTAGTAAACTAACAGTGAATTCCGAGATCCTTCTCCCAGCTGCCATGTACTACAAAGTCGACGAACGCTACACTTCGCAAGCGCCGCCCATTGCGTGGCAGGAAAAGACGGATACAATGATATGGCGTGGACTCGCATCGGGTGGGCGCAGTAAAGCAGACAATTGGAAAGGGTTCCACAGACATCGTCTTGTCTCAATGTTGAACGGGACACAGGCGCTTGCCATGCCCAATTCCTCGGATTTCATCAACATTGAAAACCTGCCTTTGGATACATGGCACTTGCAATCTCGGAATACCTCGGCCGAGGAGCGGCCCAAAGCCATGAGTGAATGGCTCACATCCTTCACTGAAGAAGTCGGCTTCACGGATCTGAACTGCTTTCCCATGGAAGAGAACCTCGGATGCTCGTATACAGGGCACGACTTCCACCCATTGAAAATGGTAAAACTGACGGAACAACACAAACATAAATACCTGGTTGATATCGACGGGAACTCGTTCTCCGGCCGATATCGAGATTTCCTGTTAAGCGGCAGCCTGCCCATCAAAGCAACGTTGTTCAGAGAATGGCACGACAGTCGGCTGGTCGCATGGAAACATTTCGTACCATTCGATAATCGGTTTCTTGATATATATGGCGTCATGGAGTTCTTTTTGGGGTTCCCGAAAGGGAATGGTGGGCGCGACGAGCTGGCGAGGAAAATTGCGGAAGAGGGGCAACAGTGGGCGCGCAAAGTGCTCCGGCCTGAAGATATGAAGATATATGTGTATAGATTATTGTTGGAGTATGCGCGGGTTATGGATGAGAAGAGGGATACGTTGGGTTGGGTTGATGATAGCATTTCCGGGACAACGCTGGAGGCCTAGTGGCCTTGGGTTGTCCCGGTGTGGTACTAATTGGTTAGTCTCTTTGAATATAATAAAGACAACAATCATTTCACTTTTATGTTCACTTCCTCCTTTTCAATACGCTTTAGGATTTTGAAAAGGCTCCCCAAATAGGGGAAATAGCCTAGGCCGCGAGCTAAAAACATAGGATCCATTTTGTCTTGGCATATTCCTTTAGTCGAGGTTCTATAAGGGGCGAGGTAAGGCATTGGTGTAATAGGGCTGACCAGCGGTGAGTTACCTTGAGACATTGCTGCGCGAGTATTCTCTATTGTCAAACCATAAAAGCCACCTCACTCAGCCCATCTCACAATACCTCAAAATCAGAAACATGAGGTCAGACAGGGTCCATAAATGGCCCCCCTCCTCCCAAACGCTCAGGTACAGCGGTTCCTACTAACTATCCTGAGCACTTCCCTTCATCGAAACCCACTCTTCCTCTACTTTGCATGGATACGCACAATGAAGACTTCATTCACTATACTTTTTCTTGCATCTACTTCCGGCGCATTGGCCGCCTCCTCGAAAAAGGGGTTTGCAATGCAGACAACTGCGCTTGAGCAGTCACGGTAACAGCAAAAGTGGTTCCCTCACTGTCTTCTAGACAAGCAGATTGCTCCAGCTTCATGAAAGCTATCGTAATACCAGCCACAATATAAGTGCTCATCCAAAGCCATATGTGTCACGTGATTCATATCGGCCCTGTGGTACTAGCTCTGAGAGAGAGTTCGTCCCTAATCCATTTCCAAGTACAGGCCTTGGGGTACACAAGGACATGGTCTTATACCGTAACTGCGCATTATGATTTTTCACTTTAGAAGCCAGTGATACTTTATATGCGAGAGGCGTACTTCTGAGTATAGAAAGCCGCCCAGACACACTGTAATCACATGATGAAACTTTTCTTATTTTCAGCCTCAGGATGGCCACAACACATAATATCCTAGTTGGATCTTCGTAAGATTAACATTATATAATCTTTACCCTCCATCATGTCACCAAGAGTTGTAATTGACTCCGAAGGGGATATCATATTACAACTTCACCAAGAGCAACCTAGTGAAGCCGCTGCTGATGGCGAGACCGTGGGCGAGAAATTGGAAACCCGAGAGCTGATTGTGTCCTCTAAGGTGCTATCTCTTGCCTCACCGGTGTTTAAGGTCATGATCAGTGGCAAGTTCAAAGAAGGCGTTGAACTAGCCGAGAAAACAGCATCTTCGGAGACTTATGACTTGCCTCTTCCAGAAGACGATGCAGAAGCGACGATCATCCTTTGCAGAGTCCTTCACTTCAGCATTAAGGACGTTCCCGAGAAGCCCACTACTGTTTGCTTGGAGAAGCTAGCATATCTCTGCGATAAATACCAGTGTATTAATGCTATGAAATATTGTGGTGGTCTCTGGCTGAGGAACTGGCTGTTGGTCTGTGACAACGAGGACCCTTCCATTGACGATCTTTGCCGACTCCTCATCTTCGCATATGTCGTAGATCTCCCATATGAATTTTTGGGTATTTCATGGAAACTCTTCCTCACTCACAAGGGCCCATTCTTGGGACCATTTACGCAAGCGGTAATGCTAGTGGATCATCCTCTTCTACATCATAATGTTGCCCGTACGGCTCTAGTATCTCTATATAAAACTGCAGCTGACTTTTCATAGGAGAGATGGATACGAAAAGGTTCCAATGTTGCAAGTCATTTCATCGAGGTATTATGGCTCCTGCGAACTGGAACTGGCAAACACTCACGAAAAATTGTTATCGCGCTGCTAAGGCTGTCGGATCCTACTTCAACTCTCTTCAAATAGCGGGAATCCTGCCCTACGATCTCGGCTTTACAGAACATAGATTCTGTGATCTCATAAGAAAGGCATCACATCTACCATACATTTCCGTCTCACAGTACGCCTGTTCGGTTTACGCATGTGGATGCGAGAGTGAATCCACTTATAACCTATCCAGTAAGCTGCAAGAGGAGGCTAGGCTTATAAAGCAGCAACAGGGGACTTTCATTTGTCTGGATTGTTTAAAGACTGAGGAGGGGTCCAAATATGGAGGAAACTGCCGAATTTCGCATTCTTAGCTGCTTAAGGTATTGCTTGCGTTTAGAGGATGTATGCTGCTTGGCGAAAAGCTAACTAATCTCCAATGCGAAGCACTAGTGGAGATCATGCGTTTCATGGGTGTAGGAAGAAGCAGAATATTTCCTCAGATCTGCAAAAGAATGTGTCAAGTCTGGCCAAAAAAAACCCCGTTCGTTTCTGGTGATATTACAACTAGAGATTGAGTGATGCTTAGCAGCCATGGGAAAGGCGGGTTCATGAGGGTTCGCAGACACCACGAAGATTTTTTAAGACTTTGCCAGAAGAGCTCTCACGCAGTAGGAGCCAGATGCTATGCAGTAGATACATACGAGAATTTGGTCCTTTGATACAGTAGAGCTAGCGAGAACAGTTAATGAAATCAGCTTAAGCAACCTGCTCCTATCATGCATGCTTGTGAAAGAAAACTGTCGTGAAGTTGCTTCAGCCGTACTGTGTCGGGCCGATAGCAAAAATAATGGCGTTGCCTTAGAAGGCTATAGAATACAATGGAAGAAGGATAGGTGACTCATACTTGTCTTCCTAAAAGGGACATAAGAGATATTAATACCGGATTTAGCAGATACTAATAAAAACCTTGACTAGACTAGATAATCGCCTAGATAGACAAATTGATAGTGACATTAGGTGACAGGCATCTAGGATTACACGAACAGCGGAGCTCAGCCCTACCCGCCTAAAACAGCTGCCCCTTATAAGGCGGTTGCTAAGATAAGGGCGGGGTAGGGGAAGAACCTTAGCGAAACTTAAGAGTAGAACATCTTAAACTTTATTAAAGCTTAAATAGGATTAAGACAGAGTCGAGAAGATTCTATTATAATAAGTTACGCGCCTGCCGAAAAAGGGAGCAAAAATCGCTCCCTGGCGCTGGCGCATCCGTTCCGCTAGCGCTCGAGGAACGCTGGCAATGGGAATGGAGCAAAATTCGGCTCCCTAACGCTGGCGTCTCGGTTCCGCTGGCGCTCGAGGAACGCTAGCGTTAGGAATAGAGCAAAATTTAGCTCCCTAACGCTAGCGTGTTCGTTACGCTAGCGCTTAGTATTCTAGACACCAATGTTCTGTTATTTTGGCCAGAACATTATTAGCTCAAGAGGGGGTCTAAATCTGGCTCCTACCTTTTTACTAGAGGGGGTCCGAATCTGGCTTCTCTACCACAACTCAGTTCTTATGCTTCAGTTTTCGAGGCATCGGTCGGCTACTATAAGCCGACTTCTTTTCTGATTTGCTATAATTGCTTGTAAATCTACTTTGTATAAGGTAATTCCAAACATAGTTATAAGACTCTGGCATGTCACAGACCTGGTTCGACGCATCCCCTTACCTGACGCGTCTTCCTTGCCTGCGACGCGTCCCCCTGAGCCCTTACCACGTGTCCTCGCTTAGCGGAACTCACCTCCTATATATAAGGCCCCTTCAGGGCCACCTCTTCCTTCTTCTCCCCTTAGCTTAGTTTCTTCGATAATATAGCACCTTCTTGCAAATACGTCCCCACGTAATGTCAGGGCCCTAGTGCCTTTGCAGAGCTGTAACAGAGCGAGACTAGCTAGTATTCGGTGGCTCGGTAGCTCCGTGAAAGAGGGGGGCTTGTATACCTATTTCAGCTTTTACGCTCGAAAGAAACGGCCTAGATCTACCTCGACATAAATAATTAATGCTTAAAGTAGGCGGCGAGGCTTATTTCTTTATTTAAGTAGCGGAGGGACGCTTTAAAGGCCTAAATACTATGTGCTGGAAAGCTAATACAGCCACAGCACTGCTCACTGCTACGGGAAACTATATAGATTACTTGTGACACCAAGCGATTTTCGGGATCACCCCTCTTCTAATTAGCGAGAATAATATAGCTAAAATCGAGCCCAAACGGGTTGCCTTCCGCAAAAATTCGGTTCACCTCTAGGGCTCAGCCTAGCTCAGGCTAAAGCAGCAACGGCTCAAGTCTGAAGACGGAAATGGAAAATGCTAATGTCCAGATTTCGATGTGGAATTGAATGTTCTTATTGCTCCTCTGAAAGTCTGGACGTAAGGGGATTCTTTTGAAAACTATATATTACTTCAAAACTTCGAAAGTGTAACATTCGAGTTAATTGTGACTAATCTAACTCTATATATATAAAGAATTTCAATAGGGTCAAAATTCACTAAAATTCACTTTTATTAAAAGACTATCTTCTTGAAAAGACCCTCGACTTCCCAACAACCATCTTAGATAATCAGTCTAGCCTCCTCAATGAAATTCGCTTTCCAGTCCTCTACGGTTTTTTGCGGCTTCCAGCCCAGCTGTCGACTAACAACAGAGTCTGTCCTCGAGCTAAGTGGCCATGTTAGCCTACGATTCTAAAGCTTTTAGTTGTTCTTCGAGCAAGACTCACTTGGAAGCAAACCCCAACTCAGCATGAAAAACCAGACCACCTGCCCACTTCTCGGCTGCCTCCTCCAGCGTGAGGCTCTTGACATCTCTAGTTTTAATTGCGCCAAGAGTAAACAAAGCATCGGCAACTCCATGAGATAGCTCGGCCCAAGAATACCTTCCAGAAGAAGAGAAGATGATGCCTTTCTCCCCACTTGGAACTTCCTCCCCATTAAGAATTTTTGTTAGCAATATCTCGTATAATTTTGCGAGATCGGCAATATGGACGTAGTCCCAAATTCCCTTGCCTTCTCCAATGGCTTCAGCTTGGCCAGCCTTCAGAGCGGAGCGGATAATTGTAGGGATTTGGATGGATTGTCGGTTGAAGTTACCGGTTCCGATACCATAAATTGTGGGAGACATGATGATATGTGTCTCGACACCTTGTTCGAGGCCTGTTTCGACTACCGCGAGATCCGTGGTGCGTTGTGCATAGGTATGTTGGGATTCGCGGGTCTTTTCGTACGCATATATGTTTTCTTCGTCAGAAAAAATGTGAGACTCGTAGTATTTGCCTGTGATGGGCTGATCTCCAAGGTTTGATGTTCCCGAGGTCTAGTAAGAGCCACTAATTAGTAAAAATAGCTAAAGAAATGGCGAAAGAACGCGCACATGGATGTAATGGACTGCTTTTCCAGTTGCTTGCTTTCTCTGACCAAGTCCAAGTACCAATGCCTTGGCTGCAGCCGTATCAAATCCAGAAGCAGTGTGAATGACCACTAATTAACCATCGTTAGCTGGGAAAAGGTAAGTTCGATGTCAGCGACTTGCCATCATGCTCGCTCGCCACTCTTTGAAGGATTTCTGTCTGATCCAAGCTCTTGAACAAAATTGGCGTGACGCCTTGACTGCTAAAAATGCTGGCTTTATCCTCGCCTCGGATCAGGACTGATATGTTATAGTCCGAGACGGAGTTTTGGGTTGAATTTAGCAGTTGCGACAAGATTGAACCTCCACTTGAGAACAGTTTAGGATATTTGCCTTGGTCACAGTACGAAAAACTTACATGTAACCCGTCGCTCCAGTAATCAAGATTTTTGAAGACGCCATTCCGTTCCAATGAAAGTTGATCTTAGTATCGTGTTTGAGAATTGCCTTCAGCGACGAAGAATTTATTAAAGAGTGCAGGAGCAATCTGAAGTTGAACAAGTGGAAGTTGTGTGTCGAAGTGGAAAGTTGTATTGAATTTTGAAAAGGTCTCGAGGGTGCTTTTATGTTAGCATATGATCATGGAGTTCTGAGAGCTGGCTTGCTAATCGAATCATATGGCAAGAGCAATTATTCATCTCGATTCGTTCTCTACTGTAGAAACATTGTTGCTCTTGCAGCAGAAAAATGCAGTGGGCTGACAAATACAAAACGAAGCCAAGAATGATGTCATTTACGATGGGTGTCGTCCCAGAACGAAGACTTATTGGCGACCTTGATGAGGTGATATGCGATCGCATACATTATGCTAGAAGGAGGAAGGAACCGACTGAAGACGGTCGGAAAGGGGTAATTGTAGCGGTGTTTTGGTCAATTTTCGGTGGGGACGATTCCGAAGCTATGAAGGACATCTGACAACAAATGGCTGCAAAACCAACACTCAAAAATGAAAACCAAAGCAAAAGGTGAAAATATGAATTTCAAAATGATAAGATGGCTCGTAAATAAAAACAAGCCTTCCAGAACAGATAAAGCTATCATTTCAAGTCACAATTCCAGCAATGCGAACTCTATTGACTTTGGGAGCTCGAGCTGACCACAAATGGAATAGTGGTCGGGGGATGCTTGGCGCTTGCCATTGAAATTTCGATCGTCGAGCAGAACGGTTGAAAGAGTATACGTGAATGTGAAAATGATAGATGTATAATGAAGATGGAGAAGTTGACTTGGAATTGAAGCTCGAGGTCGACGTTGCTTACATAATGGTTCGACATTCCCACTAGCGCGAGGCTACGCGAGGCAGCAGGACCAAAACACCAAGCTGGGAAAAAAAATATACAACACCTCAAAGCCTACAAGCAATCACAATGACAGACATCTCAACTCCCAACGGAACGTCGCGAAAGCGCAAGGAAATATCCGATGAAGGCTTCGAACCCGCCGTCAAAAGACTAAAGATCCACGACCCCGAAGAGCCTACGTATACACCTGAGCCCGAACCACAATTAGAGAGCGAAGAGGAGGAAGAAGTCAACATCCCAACAAAACGACAAGAAGCCCCACCAGAAGGCTTCGATGATCTGTATCTTGATACAATCAACCGTGGCGTCCTCGACTTCGATTTCGAAAAGCTATGCTCCGTCTCCCTTTCGATTATAAATGTATATGCGTGTCTGGTCTGCGGGAAATACTATCAAGGTCGAGGTCCAAAGTCACACGCATATTTTCACGCCTTAGAAGTCGGACATCATGTATATATCAACATGCAGACGCAGAAGGTGTATGTTCTGCCAGAGGGCTACGAGGTCAAGAACAAAAGCTTGGATGATATCAAATTTGTGTCAGACCCTCGATACACAAAAGAACAAGTCATGGCCCTCGACCGTGAAGCGAAAACAGCCTGGACATTGGGAGGAAAGGAATACACGCCTGGATTCGTGGGAATGAACAACATCAAAGACAACGACTACTTCAACGTGGTCGTGCAAGCCTTATCCCACGTCCCACCTCTACGAAACTACTTCATGCTCTCCGATTTCAGCACCAAACCCGAACTCCCCAAACGGCTCTCCATCCTCATCCGCAAAATCTGGAACCCGCGCGCCTTCAAATCTCACGTCTCACCCCACGAACTCCTCCAAGAAATATCCCTAAAATCCAACAAAAAGTTCACCCTCACAGCACAATCCGATCCTGTCGACTTCCTCTCCTGGTTCCTCAACAACCTGCACCTCTCGCTCGGCGGCTCCAAGTCCAAACCCGGCAGTAGCATCATCCAGCAAATCTTCCAAGGAAAACTAAAAGTCGAATCGCAAGCTATAACCGCTAAAGCCGACGCAGGCGATAGATTGCGCTTCGAGGAAGCAGCAGAGGTAACCACAACCATCAACCGCTTCCTGATGCTTACACTGGATCTCCCCTCCGCGCCTCTCTTCCAAGACGAGCTGGAGCGAAACATCATCCCGCAGATTCCACTCACGTCCATCCTCTCCAAATACGACGGCCTGAAATCGCAAGAACATCTCAATCAGCGGAAACGCTATCGCCTCCTTCACCCCCTCCCCCCTTATCTCCTTTTCCATGTGAAACGCTTCTCGCAGAATAAATTCGTGCAAGAACGTAACCCCACAATCGTCACTTTCGACGCGAGGAATCTCGATATGGCGCCGTACGTAGAGCCTAATCCGCAGTTTGCGCAGCCCGGAGAGCCAATCTGGTATGATTTGGTCGGGAATATCGTGCATGAGGCTGTGAGAGGGAGGGAGGATAGTGTTGAGGGGGAAGTGGAGAAGAAGATGTGGAAGGTGCAGGTTAAGGATCGGGCGGCGGGGGCTGGCGGAAAAGGGGATGAGGGCGAGTGGGTGCAGATTCAGGATTTGTTTGTGGAGAAGACGCAGAGGGAGTTGTT